>CM047817.1:90546245-90686894 GCA_026214975.1 Gentiana macrophylla
GAGAACTTTATTGCATTGAAATTGTATATATTATAAGATGGAATATGCAAAACTTATGTAATAATCAGTTTATGCAGCTTTATATAGATACAATAGCCGACTTATGACTCTCAGAAACCCAAACTGACCTAGTAGATGAGGCAGAATCGATTTCTTGTTCCCCAAGACCCTCGATTTATCGGGCCTAGCCCACGGTAAACCGAGCCTTCAATTCTTCTTTTTCTCTGGCAGATCACTTCTTGGACTTCATTTACTTGGCCCAATATTCTACCCTTGATCCAGATCCGTCATGAAATGCTCCGGATTTGATACATCCTATAAAACACATAAAGCGAGGTGAAATAGTACCAAATATTCGTGGATAATGACACAGATGCTGAGAATTTTGAACTTAGGAACATGCTCATAGCAATTAACACATATCTCATATAATAACGAGCCTATCTCTCTCTCTTGAGAATAATTCGAGGTGAATAAAGGTATAATGGTACTTCTTAGAGCGTTATCAATATGCCTACCGGTCTGCTAAAGAATTGCACAATCAAGGCGGGAGGATTCACATTCGATAGATTTCACACGATCTTAGACGTGCGGAGGATCCTAGTGCCCCAGCTTTTATTAGGGCCTTTTTCTTAGCTACCATCCGGCGATCATGGATTATGATAACGGGAAATCACTCTAAGGTTGAATAATGATGCAGTAACTATTAAGATCTTAGAACCCCTAGACAATAGGCCTGAACGCTGCATGATGACCTATGGTTCTGGAGCCGTTAAAGTTGTGGAGATAAAAGATGAGAGGCCTAAGCATCGAGAGGTTCTTGTAGAAACCTGTGAGCACGAGTTTATGATAGTACTGCTTAGAGAACATGAGGAAAAGGGCCACAATAAGATGCTCATGGAAGTTAGTGCTTCTGTAAGGCGTAGTGAAGTAGAGCTGACATTGGAAAATTTGGAATCCCTAGGCGTTAAGGTTAAATCTCAAAGCAGGGGAAGACCTAGTGCACGAACAAAAAAGGGGAAAGCGTGCCAGGTGAAGAGCTCAGAAGGGTTCTACGATGGTTAAGATCTCGAGAGTGGAGGTTTGGCGAGTTAAAGCCTCAACCCCTGAATAAGTGAGGATCCGAAGAAAGTCGAGCTGGAGACTATAAACTCAGAACTATCTCTTGAAACCTTAGTTAGGATAAGAGTCAAAAAAAGTAGCCAGATGAAATGATGAGCTTTTTTTCATCCTACCGCACCCTTAGGTTTGAAACCGATGGATGTTGGGAAGGTTTTGTTTTTACTCGTTGTGGATTCTAGTAAAGTAGGTGTTGGAATAGTGTCCTAAACCCAATCGGGTTGGACCGGATCCGACCGGGTCGGATCATTTCTACTATTTCTTAATGTTTATACATATATTAATTGTCTTTTCTTTTGTCATATATTTGTCCTTTTAAAGAACCAATTGTGATTTGTTATATGATAACGTCCTTAGTATTAAACTGTGATAGAGAAACCATGATAGGCGATTATGATTGATGAGACCTCTAATCACTTTAATAAGTTTGATACTTAAATGTCTCTAGGCTGATGTACTATTAAACAGGGCATTGATAGTACGAACATGCTAGCACGTATTAGATGTCTTCTGTCTTTAAGGGCAGGCATATATCTCGTCTATCAAAGTGTAGAGACACTTGGACTGTACGTGGACGTGTATTAGAGAATGCGTACGTTAGACTGACCAACTTACATTAAGTGTCGCACTATGTGGCATTGTGTAATTATCCTTTAGACCGGAGTCTTCATGGCATCACGGTGTAGATTGTCATGCTTTGACACTATTGAGGTTTCCCTAGCCACGGGGCGATCATGCGGTACTGATTGGGTGTGATACCGAAGCATGCGGAGTATACATGTTTGGTCGTCTGGGATTCGCGTACCCTATCAGTAGAGGTGAATATCCGAAAGGGCCTTCTTATAAGGAATGTCTTAGTCTCGTGAATCTTTGCAAAGTGGAAGTAAATGAGTTACTTCTAGAGAGCATGATATCCAGATTATAAGATACGGTCGTTAATGTTTGACACTCGACGTACGACCGTATGGATATTATTACAAATGATAGGATTGTGATTTACATGGTAATCAAGTTTCACATGAAAGGTAGTAGTCATTGCATTTGACTCTTACCGATGATTGGGGTTACTGAGTGTTGCTTTGAGACGCTATCCCGTGATCGTTAGGCATGAAGGAATTTTCGTAATTTGCACTTTGTGTCTCGGCCAACATATTCGAAGCCTATCGGGTCACACACAGATGTCACACACGAGATGAACATCTAGCGGATTAAAATGTGGTTATAATTGATAACCAAATAAGGAAAGTTTTATCTCACGACTATAAAGGTTATAGTGGTAAATTAATATGGTGGTATTTATTTATTATGAATAAATTAAATACAAGATATTAATAGTATTATATTAATTAAAGAATATTCCGGATGCCAATTTGTTGGCTAAGGTGGCGCAATTTGTGTGTGTATAAGATACACTTGGATTGTGCAATTTAATTAATGGTATTACCATATATTAATATTAGATATTAATATTTATATATATATATTTGTGCTTGCATGCGTGTAATGCATATTAGATATGCATGTGCACATTTGTTTCCAACATATATATGTATAGATTTATTTGTGTGAAATATATGTGTGATATATACACATGTGTAAATTGATTTATGATAATAAGATAAATATAGTCAATATAAGATATTGACAATATATTGGAAATATTTAATATGAGATATTGAATATTAATGAGATAAATCAATCAAATATATTTCCTTATTTTACTAGTAAAATGTTTTCTTCCTCTCTACTCTCTTAGGGGCGCCCCATCCACTATAAATAGGAGGTGGGTGTCAAATTTTTTTGTATATCATAATTCCAAGAGCTAATAGTTCTTGTAAAAAATAGAGAGCTTCTTAGGAGAGATTTCGAGAGAGAGAAAAAGTCGGTCTAGCAACCGAATTTTTCTGGTAGCAATCCATGATGGGATTCCGGTGGGCTGTTCGTGTGGATCACCGGTAGAGGCCGAACACTTGGACGGCTCCGTGCACAACTACTCTCCTTAGACGGTCAAAGCGTCGATCTTTTAGATCAAGCAAGGTAACCACCGTCTTTAGCTTATTTGTTTATTGCTTAAACGAAGTCGATCTTAGGTAAAAGGAAATCAAAATTTTGAATTCCGCTGTGTTCCCGCGTAGATTTCCTAACAGTAGGTTAGGATCGAGTCGGAAATAACAAAAGGAGTAAGAACTAGTGAACTGAAGTCAGGATTGAGCGGTAAGTTAATGTAAGGTGTGCAGAACAAGAACTGAGAAAATCTAGAGAAAAGTTGGCCCCGGTTAATCGGGCATATCTCCCGGTTTACCGAGCTGAGTTTTATCGATTTTTGTGTCTCAGATTTTAGATCAGACCCTTTGATAACACGTGATGGACACACGTTGCATCGGTCGATCCCAGGTCGTGAAACGCCCATTTTCCCCTCTTTTCCATCATTTCCTCCTTTCCCACACTCCACCATTACTCCACCTCTTCAATCCCATCGATCAACCCCTCAATCCCCTCACCACCATTACTCATCTACCCACTATCCCTTTAAATCCTTCCATCTCCTATCTCTTCCTCCTATATAAACACCCATTCACCACCATTATTCTTCATCCTCAACCATCTTCTTCTACTTCTAAAAATTTGGCCACCACTATCACCACCATCACAACCCATCACCACCACTAATATCAACCATTTTCATTTCATCTCAACACCCAAAACACCCTTTTCCATCCTCTGTTGCTGTGTGGTAGTGTTGTGACATCGTTGTTGCTGCAGTTCATCTTCTTTCATCATCAGCAGCACTTTCCCAGAAAAATTCAGAAAAACTAGGCAAGGTAAATCGGCAAAGAGGTCCGGTAAACCGAGGGTCTATTTTCGAGCGAGAATCGATATATCCACGCCTCTGTTTCCATCCACTATGGGTCCAAAACGCAGCAGAATCTGTTTGTCGTCCAAGTGGTCATCGAGTTGTCTATGCCAATGCCAACCTTTTGATTGACGGGGTTGAGCAATTCGATTCTGCATGCAGATTTATGAGTCATTCAGAGTGCACTTTGGAATGGCCGACTGCTAATCGTGAACGTGGCGTCGACATGGAGGATTGTGGCGATATCTTGCCTCGGTCATGAAGTACCATGATATTCTTGATATGGCGAGAGGCACCAAGCCGGTTCAATGCTACGGTGGTGCGAGAGTTCTATGCGTGTCGGCGCGCACAACCCAGAGCAACATTTGCTATGGTGCGAGGGGTGAAAGTGTATTTCACCATCGAAAGGATCAATGAACACTATAGGGTGAGAAATCCACCAAGAGGCCGGAGGAATATACATCATCCTCCATTATTAATGATCTGGAGCGGATGTGGATGATAGCTGACTACTTTGGGGTGGAATGGAAGAGAAATCAAATGAGAGTCCCCACCATCTTCCTAGAGAATGGCCTATCTTGGGATTGGAAGATCTGAACAAATTTGTACATTTCGAGGCTTCGCCGACCAAGCACACGGTATCTGTTACACCGAGGCGGGCAGAATTGATGTTCTATCTAGAATAGGAATCTTCAGTTAACATCGGCATGATGATGAATAGCCGCATCCTGGAGATTTCCAATGAGTCCAAGCGAGAGCAGCTGCCTTATGGCCCTATGATTGATATGTTCGCTGTGGAGAACGAGGTTCCAGTTCTGGTTAGTGACGATTGGGAAGAGCCTGAACTGAAGATAAGTTCACAGTCGGTTTCGAGAGCATCCAGACGTGTGGGTTAAAGAGCTGAGAGAGAGCGTACTCCGGTCCATGGAGGGCCTCAGTCTCAGAGATCCTTGATTGAGGATAATGCAAGAGAGATTGTGAGTCTGCGTCGCAAAATGGATCATATGATGAACTTTTTAGGCATTCCTCCTTCGACCCCACCACCTAGGACTGCCCCAAGTCACGGAGCATCTTCTTCCGCTGCTGCTACCTCAAGTTATGAACCACCTCCCGGTTTTGAGCCTAGAGATGATTGAGAGGAATATTTCGATGAAGACTAGTTTCTTTTCTTTTTCCTTGTTTTTACTTTCCATTTCTAGTATTTATTTTTGTTTTTCCTATCTAGTAATGTAGCATACTTTTTAATAATAAAATGATTTTGTCAGCTTAAATTGTTTTGGAGTTATTACATTTCTCTTTTACTGCCACACTTTTTATTATACGGTTATCGTCACCTGAGTTCCGTCTCTTGTTTTTTATGAGCTAACTATAGCAGATTTCCAAGGAGTTTTATTCTGCGCCCTTTGCCATTGATGCCGATCCGTACTTATTCCGCTCCACGCTTACCGAAGCTAAGTTCCTTTTCGTTTTCTATTTTTAATCTTCTCATTGGGGACAATGTTTCGATTAAGTGGGGGGTAGGAATGTCACTTAGCTTTTTAACACTATATTCCAAGTTGTTAAATTATCTTAATTCTCTTTGATGCATTTTTCACCACGTAGACTTTTGATTCATTCCAAGTGAGAGAATTGAGCTAATTAATTATATCTTTGTTTCACAACGTTTAGGTGAGAGTCATGTCCACTTTTGAAGTAGTGACATATTAATCATACATTCTGTTATGAACCACCCTTTTTAAAGCACGTATGACTCGATTCTTCAGTATGTAATATAAATGAAACATTATTCAAATTAGTCTGGAAGAATGAGCATGTGTCATATAGCATGAAGTAGTGACTTATTAATTGTTATTAACCATTTACATTCAATCTATTGAGCACGCAATCTGAGTGAGAATTATTTAGATCAGACAAAGAGTTATCCTAGACAGGGAATCAATATTTGTCGGTGGATATACTTTAACCCCTTGTTGTAAGAGGAGGGTAGAAACTAGCATGCCAAACAAGGTAAACCGGGACAAAACAGGCTTGTGAGTGAGAGCGAAAAAAGAGTGAGAGCTGATAGAGCGTAAAACGCATGGCTATTTTAGAAAAAAAATATGTATAGAAGAAAAAAAAAAAAAAAAAAGGAAAAAAAAAAGAGAAAAAGAGCAATAAAACAAACGAGGACCTAAGAGTAATACTTGGTCCCCAGGTCTGCCCGGCCCAAGTAAGGTTTCATGTTGTTTACCTAAGTCTGAAGGCAAGAGGAGCGAGTGTGCACATTGGTAAGTAATGATTGTGGGGTCCCTATAACTTCAATCTTTTCTTGGATGCACTATCACAAAAGATTATCACACGACACATTTGTGCTTTGGTAGGTGATGATTAATGGGAAGCTTATGGAATGATGCGTGATATGTGTTTTGCCCGAAATACTTGTTGATATAATGTGATTCTGTATGTGTTACTGTTGCTTGAGAGTCATTGCACACACACATTGGTTCATGACATGAATATTTTTTAATGTGTAACTAATGGATATGAGTGGCATGATCTTTATCCTAGCTATGTGAGGCATTGTTTCCTTTTCGCTTTTTTGCTCGGGATGATCAAAAGCTAAGTGGGGGTAGTTGATAACGCTTTAAATGCGCCATTAAATTAACCATTGTTCACCCTGAATCTTTCTCTAAAGAAGGTAGATAGGCTTATTATTGTGGAGAATATGTGTTAAACACCAAGTGCATGTTCCTAGGTTCATAATTCTGCATCTATGTTATTATCCCGTAGATTTGGTACTATTTTGCCTTGTTTATGCACTTTTCAGGATGTACCGAAATCCGGAACAACTAAGGACGGGAAGAAATCTGCCAGAGGAAGGGATGAAGAGCTGGGCCGCTTAACCAAGCCTAGGCCCAATTTACCGAGGCCTTGAAAGACAAGAAACTCAAGTCCGCCATCTCTACTAGGTCGGTTAGGGTTTTATTGAGTTATAAGTCGGCTAATGTATCTATATAAGGCCACAGAACTCGAACTACAAAGTGTCTCCATTAGTTTTCATATACTTTGATGATTTGTCAAATTTGATGAAATAAAGTTCCTTTAAGCTTTTGGTGATTTATATTCTGTTTCATCCCTTCCTCGCCATCTCTAGCTTGAGTAGATCAAGCTAGATCTCCATAACCGAAGGTATGAAGCTTTGAGCATTCATTTATGTCTTTATTATGGTAAATTTACTTGTATTTACGTGTTATAATTAATCTGCATGTTTAACAACCCCATAATTTACTTGAATTAATCAGAACGAAGCAATGTAGATTCCAGAATAGGAACCGCCGCTCCCGGTAAACCGGCGGTCTATACCGAGTTACCGGGGCAATATTTAGGTAACCTTAATCTGGAGATTCAGCGTCAGCTACGTTGATCAACTGGATTAATTAAAGCGATTCAATAGGTCTGGCCAATCTAATATTCGTAATTCGTAAATTAACATGAAGGATTGTTAGTGATGTGTAAATTAGGACATTGTCTTGATGGATCCCTAGGAACGTGCTAGTCATAGTCGACAGCTGCTTAGGGAGGTCCTCGGTCTCGTGCCGGTATCTCTATGCGTATGGGCTAATACAGTGGAAGTAGATAGGGTTAGGAGATGCACCCGTAGCTAAGTCTGAACTAAAACGTTCGATTGATTTAAGGAAATTATGTGGGGAAGTAAACATAAGGATGAACTAGACCAAGTTAGTATATAGGAGGGACAGGAAGGAATACCATGTTTCTTTTAGGTTTATTGTTGGTCAATGACCATTTTTGTTTTCTTAATTACGTTAGACTCGTTTATACTTACATTGCATTGTCTTTGTGGGATCGACCTTGATTCTCCATTGCTGTACTACGATTGGCCTAGTACTCTTGCTAGTATCAAGTGACTTACATGCGTGATCAGACACTCCCTTCCCGGATACCGGGTCCTTATCCGGAAAAGAGTGCCCAACAAGCATATATTGTTTTTTTTAAAAGAATATATACGTAACCTTACGTCAACGTATATCAAAGTACAATCATCAGAATCAACCACTTCCAATCAAACTTATTTAAAAGAACACAAAAGAAATATCGAAGTCTAATGATGTTACAATCATATCGAACCCCATAGAAACATAAAGAAAAATGTACTAAGAACATAAAAATTAAAGTCTAACAATCTCCCAAATGTCTCGACGTTCACAAGTCAACTACATGATGATAATAATAAAAGCATCAACAAAGAAGTAAAAGTGATAACATATCCAAGCTTTCTCCGAAGCTCATGCTTCCGCATCAAATTCATCATATTGTACCTGCCAATATTCTCGGTAAGGGGACATACATAAAATGAAGTAAGTACAATTGTACTCAGTAATAGATAGAAGAATCAGAGTAATATACATCATATATTTATCTACAATCGCTACCACATACGTTATAAAGTGTTCACTCCCCTCTACTAATCCAACTAATAAACCTTGATCAATTAAGGGTTTGTTTATGATCCAAGAACACGTCGCTGGATGATGGGTATGCATCGATCGAGACATGTTCAGTACCTCAAATGGCACGGACTGTTCCATGTGGACTGTCCATATTCTGAAACAAAAACATGCCTTACCACGAAGCATAACTTTTGAAGTCATCAAGTATGTTTGTTACGAAGTTATCTAGCCACATATGTTCATGCACATAAAAGGATTTCTGAGGACTTTTAGTCCTAGACAATTCTACATTAACAACTTAACACATAGCCAAAGGTATCAATGACTACTAAGTCAATTCACCGTGAGTCTTAGACAACCGTCTTCTGGTGTTCCCATGTTTCTCCTTGCAGAGGGTCACTATCGTGTTGCGGAGCCGAGGCTACCAAAAACCGATCTCTAGATTTCGCCTTATTCCATATAATGTCCCCTAGGAACACACACATCATATCATGTTATACACAAAGAAAATGCAAAACTGTATTATCAAGCTCAGACGCACGTCTAACGCTTGCAGGCGCACACCTGACTTCATCTAGAGCTGTTTTGCTGAATCCTGCGCAATCAAGACGCACGCTTAAGAGGGACAGGCGCAAGCCTAGCCTCAAGCCCACACCTAAAACCCCTAGGCGCACATCTTTGCTCTCTGGAAAATTTTGTCGATAAATAAAACCAAGCAGGCGCATGCCTGCTATAAGAGGTGCACGCTAATCTTAAAGAACTTGATCGGCCTCACTAGGTTTCCAATCTAACCGGCAGAGTACCGGTCGATTGTAGTACAGCTAGGTGAGTCAGGTCGTATCCACAGGAGAAATCTCAATTGAGTACCAAAGCGGCCCAAACATCTAGTCTAGGTGTATTCATAACTCGATAATTGGAATCTAAACCAACTACAAAGAAAGATGAAAAGCAAACTAAAAGTGCAATTAACTACAACTATAATGACTCGGATAATGGGGAAATGATATGAAACGAGGTGGCTTGGGTTATGTTCCAATGAAATAGATATGAGGTCTTGTGACTACTCGGAATCAAGCTTCACTAATGAGTTCTCCACACATTCAAGATGCAATTCACTATTATCACGTTAATCGATCTCTCGCATTGACGTACTATAACCATACACCAAACCTATCGGCTAGGACTGGATTAGGATGAATAGCTATGCATTAAATAACTAAGAATTTCCTAATTCAAGATTAGGCAACAGACACACTAGAAATCAATTCTATCTCTAGATGATTTTACTAAGTGCTCATGGTGACTAGTGTCCATGCCAATTCTTACAATTATGCCTCGAATTAACACTAAGATGATGCAATTAGTCATTAATTAATTACACCCATTAGATCAATCACCATAACTTGAACAAATTGAGAACTACAAGATTAACCAACTTGAATCCAAGCAATCACAAGAAATCTAATCCAATTTCACATCACCCAAGCCATAATTAACTTAGCTACTCATGATCAGTGAAATAACCAAGCAAATTACACCGACTAAAGCCATTAAAACAAGAAATTAAGCTAAAACATAAAGTATACCTCAATTGGAGAAAAACCCATGAAAACAATCACCCAAGATTTGATTTCATGAAAATCCAACCAAAAGATGATGCTATAAGCTTCAATTATCAAAGCCCCAACACTAATTTGACTCATTACCTAATTAAAATGACTAAGATAGAGGATTTGAGCACTCATTGTCGGGTCACCAAAGTTCCCAGGCGAAGAGCTCTGTTTCCGTCGAAATACTCCCAGTATCTCCCCAGTAATTATCTAATACTACCTCCGTCCCACAAAAAGTGTCTACTTTTTGTGGGACACGGAGATTAAGAAAATAATTAATGTGTTGTATTTTAAGAATGAATAGACAAATATACCCTTAACTAATCATAAATGCTTGTTTTGGAATATGAAAGGATTATGGAAAATTAAATGTTAAAATAGGGTATGATTGTAAAAATGTATTTAATGATGTATTGGAAATTTAAATGACACTTTTATGGACAATTCATTTTTCCGAATGACATTCTTTTTGTGGGGACGGAGGTAGTATCCTCTAAAACTAATACTCCCTCCGCTCCAAAATAATCTGATACAATTCAAAAATTATTTGTTTACGTTTATATGAAGCGATTACATTTCCAATCAGATATTTATCGTGTTTTCCTTGCTTTACTTTTAGTTATTACAACACGTGAATGATAAAAATAAAAATTACATTAATTATACTCACGACTTTTTAATGATTTCATTCTTAAAGTCAATCATTAATTTATTATTCTCTATTATTCTAAGCACCTGCTCTTACTATATTTATTTCTATGCTTAAGATATTGCAGCCCACGTCCCCAGCAAATTTAGTCTAACAAGTAAATATAGTCTACATTAAAATATCCAAAGCCTATACTACTTTACTAAGTGCCAAATGAAATAATTCAATTGGGCATGACCGCATGAGTTTACTTCGGCTGGGAGTGGGCTTGTAATGCTGCTGTGTCATTGGAGTGGCTCGGCTCAACTTCCTTTTATTAAAATTCATCATTATAGCTTATCATAATGACCGAGTCCTGAAATAACACATAAAACAAACACACAAACGTAATTCCTTAGGGTACAAGGGACCCGTGTGTGATATAAAAATCCATATTTCAACAATAAAAAAGAGATTCTCGATTAAGTGCGACGTGGAACCTAGAGTGATGAAAATAGAATGAGATAACATCTAAATCATAGAATTACAACCCGAAATGCAATAAAATGGTGTGAAAAATGTGTGAAATGCATATAAGGGTTGACTCTCATCACACGCCTCTAACGAAAATATGCAAAAACAACATAATTCGATCTGCACGATTCATGAACGATTCCCAACCCATTTTTTAATTCAAAACAGTGTCAAACAACCCCAAAACCTACATCAAACCTTTCCATACAATCCTATACATCAATTCAACAATATAACATAAAAAATAAAAATAAAAACCCGATTAGAACACCCCTTACTTGTTTTATTCCTTGAATTTGATCCAAAACAAAAGCCAAGCACAAGTCCCAATGATTTCTCCCAATCTCCCTACAACCAAATGATCATCTATGAGCACTAGAGCAGTCTACCATGATTATAACTCAAGAATTTACCGGAAACATTAAGATTCTTAAAACACCAAAAACATGAAGACCTAAGAATTGAGATGAATTTAGTTTCAAAACGATCTTTGCGATGTGGTGGTTCCAATTATATATCTGTATTCATATGAGATACACAAACGGATTAATCAGCAAGACGAAGATTCAATTTCTTTTCCCCCTTCTTTTTCTTTCTTAGAGTTCAAACTCCTCTCGTCGATGAGACTTAGGTCAAGTGGCTAGAGCTGAGATCCTGAAACCTCCTGGTCTCAAGTTCAAATTTCTGGAGGAAATTTGAGAGTCCTCGAGCTTAGTTTCCTCTTTAGGAAAGTTATTGCCACATTTATGTGGTGTGTTTGTCGACTAATGTGTCGATAAATAGTTGTAGTGTTATTTCTTTCGTTGCAAAAAAAAAAATTGATGTGATCGAAGATGACACGTTTTGAGCTTGAAATTCACTTACGTTATCATTTATCCCACATTGTTTCCGTGGAAGATTTTATTAGAATTTATTAGTATTTATTTCTTTTATTTTTGTTTTTATTTCATTAAATAAGTTTGTCCCACATTGATTTGGGAGTAGTTTATTTGTTTTATTCAGCCTATAAAAGGCTTTAGTTGTAATCTTTTTAAGAGAAAATTTTGAGATATTATATTTGAAGCTTTTAAGCTTTGGTGAGTTTCTCACGTTGGTTTTAGTGGATTCCAAATAGAACTTATCGAGTTACGAAGCAGGCCTTTGTGGCGTTAAGATATCTGAGGTTAGATACGGGTTATCTAAGGGTTGAGTCATACCAAGGTTCTTAGCTTGTGTTTGTTTTGCAATGTGTTTTTTGGGGAGTTTTTTTAACATCACATCACCAATCATTTCTTACAATTCTCCTACCAATCAAATCTTCAACTACAAATAAAAAAATATTAAAATCATCTCTCATCATTTCACTTTATCAACTTTATTACATTTTTTACCATTATTTTATTCATTATTCTACTTTATTTCACCAATCATTTCATAATCTACACCAATCATTATTCTACTTTATTTTACCCCATCAACTTTCTAATCATTACTTCAATCACTTTATATAAAAAAAACTCTAAAAAAAACTCCAAAAAAAACTCCACCCCAAAACAAACGGAGTTACGAGTTAGCTAAGGGTCGCGGTGCTCGTTTTATTGGTGCTTTCAGTCGGTCCTTCGGCAATTTCGGATCTGATTCGATCACGGATCACATCAAAAATCCTCTCACCTTTATTTTGTTTTATTTTATTATTATTATTATTATTATTATTATTATTATTATTATTATTATTATTATTATTATTATTATTTTGTAAAATGTCGACCAACATGGGATTAACGGGTTTTTCAAAATTACGGAGTTAATCCCATTATTAGCATTTAAATTCCGCATAAGAGAATTGATACAACCACAATCAAATTACACAACACTGATCTAAACCATTGATTGTTGTGGGACCTATAGGGCACGTTTGGTATAGAGAAAAGCCGAAAAAAGAAAAGTGATGAGAAAAGACATGAGAAGAGAAAAGTTGAGAATAGAAAAGAATAAATTCTCAACTTGTATTTGGGTATGCAGAGAAAAGATGTTGAGAATAGAAATGATTATCTTTTTTTTTTTTTGAAATGAGAATTAATTATCAAACAATACAATTTATTCTCACCGAAGCATGTTTTGTTGTAATGAAAAAATGTAATCGATTTTTTTTGGAAAAGAATATAATCATATTTTATTGGTGAAATTTTATTGAGTATATTATTTTTGGAACAAAAAAAAAATTAAAAGATAATGGAAAAAAAAAATGACATGATTACACAAATCATGCTCAGGAAAAATAAGTGGTGGGAAAAAAAACTATTATATTCTCTATGAACTTTTCTTTACAGTAGGCTGAGAATCGAAAATAAGGAAAAGAATCAATTTTGGAGAAAAATTGATAAGTTGAGAAAATACACTTTTCTTTTCCCAAACAACCAAATGCGTCTAAACTGAGAAAAGAAATATAATCTTTTCTTTTCTCATCTCATTTCTCCCTACCAAACATACCCTATATTGATTGATCTAGATTCACAATAATCGATGGTCAAGATCAATGTTTTGTCATACTGTTGTGTAATTTACTTGTGGCTGCATCACTCTTTAAAAAAAAAATTAAATCCATTGCTTTTAAAGTTTTACTCTTCTAGTCTTACACACTTGGGGTATTACACTTGGTCTCAACAAGATTGATTGTGGATTCGCTTAAACGATTGTGCATGTAAATTGTTTTCATATTCTTTAACAATAGGATGAAATCTCTAAGAACTTTTTTTAAAACCATAATATGAACTTTATTTGAAAGACAATAAAATAAAACTTTTATTGTCATTGGGAAGATGAAATATAGATAAAGACGGGTGAAAACTTTGACCATATATTGTGGAAGGTAGATTTTCATACACGATCTGAAATGTATGTGAACACAGACGTGAGATTAATTCGTTCAAGTTAAAGAATTTGAAAGAGTTTTTATAAATAGTATACATCTTTTCTTTTGGGGTTTAAATAGTATAAATTAATTCAACTAAAACATGTACTACCATGGTTCTTTATAAAAGCTAGTTAGTGAGAGAGCCGTGCGATGCACGGCCCATGTCCTCATTGTTTTTTTTTTTTTATACAGAATAATCGCACGCCCATGTCCTCATTGTTTTATTTTTTATACAGAATAAGAATGTAATTAATTGGTCGGCTTTAATTAAATAATGTTAGTGAATTTAAGATAATGCTTGCCAAAAATAAAAGGATGTGTAAAAAAGGAAAATGAAATAATTTTTTTATACATAATAAGAACGTAACTAATTGGTTTCGCTTTGATTAAATAATGCTAGTGAATTTAAGATAGTGTGTGCCAAAAATATACTTTGGAAAATTAGTGATTAGGTTAATATTTTCCCACTAATCATACCAGTTGAGCAAAAAGAAACATTAAACAGATTTATACAATTCAAATGAACCAATAACATTGAACAGATATATAATGATTGTATACATATGCATACACATATTTTGTACTGGACCTCAAAAAAAGAAAAAAGATATAAAACAAAAATAAAAAAAAAAAGGCACAGGGACAAAGTTAAAGAGCAATAAGTGAAATGCCATATGTTTAACGACTTCAATTGCATCGCCAAGATTGAAAGCCTGAAAGCCAGTAGAAACATAGATTTGAGAAGCTCAGTATAGTTCACTCCGTGATTGAAATTGGAGCCCTCTATTTTCTTGCAAATACCTTCCAAACTTTCTGATTCTTTAAAAGCAGCTGAATGCACCGACGTCAGCACGTTTTTCGCCATTGCTTCTCCGATTACAAATGTTTCAGCGAAAAATTACACCAACAGGCAAAAAATTACAGTAAATAGTCGATGAATTACAATTGTTCCGGACAATATTACAATACATTAGACAACAAATTCCATGTATGCATGATAATCAACCTCAGCTCCCCTAATAATTTCCTGCAACCAATAACTCCTTAGAAATTCTGGGTGAATCAACATTTACATTCTTTCCTCAGAAAAAAAAAAAAAAAAAAAAAAAAAAAAAAAAAAAAAAAAAAAAAACATTTACATTCATCGTAGGTGTCAAATCATTGAATGGATCAAGTGATTGATCCATATAATGAAATGGATCACCAGACAATATGAAAAACAAAGAATACGAAGCTGAAGATTTATAATGTGTTCATTATTTTATTATTTTGTTTCCTATATCTTTTTTAACAAATAGTAGTATATGTCTTATGTGTTATATACTATTATTCAGTTGTGAAGAATAGTAACCTTGTAAATTCTGCACAAAAGCGAAGGAAATAAAGAAAGATTAAGATGAGATTGATATATAATGATAAGGTGTAGAAACCAAAAAAAAAAAGCAAATAATCATAGCTGAAAAGAATGAGAGGAATATGCGGTAGTAAAATCCAGGGTCTTGAAAAAAACGCACTTATGACAATGACAAATTATGTCACCTAATTAATCCGGGCCTGAATGAATCTAATGATGAACACTCAAAACCCCAATGCCTTAAGAACGTGTTGTAGGTTTTATGATTTACGGCTGAGTCTAAGAGCTTGTCTTAGATTGCCTACGTATCCTGTAATTGTCCAGGAATCAAGCCTTACGTAGTTCCTGGAAAATGGTATTTATAATGATAGTGCATGCCCTAACCCTAATATTAGGTCGGCTTAGGCTATTGTCACATTTAACCTTAATGTGCCTTACCCCTTGCCCAAGTTATCATGCTGATAATGGGTCTTCGTAGTTGGTGCGGACTCTGTCCTCTAAACCGACCTAACCGACTTACGGTGGTCGAGATGGGACACTCGTCCTACACTACTTGGATGTCGATCGTCGTAGCCCCGAGTCCTGGCATCAACATGCAGACCTTGACTCTCATTCATATCGTGGAGACCAACTGGAAGACAACACTTGGAGGGGTGAAACCATGTATCGTCAACTTACAAATAAGAATCCTTTCTCGAGTGTGCATTGTCAATTCTGTGGTGCTTTGCATGAGTTAATTTGTGAGACATGTACCATTTTAGCTCTACAAAGATTCTGTGGCACAATATATGTAAAGAGAACTCCCAAACATGAAGGTACATTTTAGCTCTACAAAGATTTGGTTTTTTCCCGGGCTCAAAGACATTTGAAATGTTGTAATTAATGCTGACTGTATTTGAATCTAAACTGGAATTAAATAATTGAAGGAATTAGCCGTCAAAAGTTAACAGGGTTGTGTCTTGAAACTATTAGAACGCTTAGAATTTACAGTGTCCGATGCTAAAATTGAAAACGACTAATCTACAGTCGGATAATAAGCAAAAAGAACCAAAAAAAAAATAAAGAACCTTCGGAAAAGGTTTTTCAGGTTGCAGCATGAATCAGATAGGGTAAAAATATCAGGGCAAACAACCAAAGGAAATCAATTCAACTCAAGTAATCTACATCTAGTGGGAAAGTAAAAAAAAAAAAAAACCTTGATGAATAAAATAAAAGAGATAGAAACATAAGTAAATTGAAAATTGATAGAAATGTAAGCCACACATACAATGCTAATGACACATGTATTGTCATGGCATGAGAAGAAACTGTCACCATGATCAGGCATATTGCCACCATCATCATCGTCAAGTTGAGTGCTACCGCCTACCGCCACCGCCACTAGCAGCCACGTCCGTGTCTACACAGCAAAGAATTGAGAAATTGATCTATACATTTAATATG
Source organism: Gentiana macrophylla (assembly GCA_026214975.1). Classification (NCBI taxonomy): domain Eukaryota; kingdom Viridiplantae; phylum Streptophyta; class Magnoliopsida; order Gentianales; family Gentianaceae; genus Gentiana; species Gentiana macrophylla. The sequence continues at coordinate 90,563,129 of CM047817.1, forward strand.
TAGTTTTAGCATGTGTGTGCGCTATTTATGAATCATATTCATACACACCCGACAGAGAAGACGACAAATGTAGGGGGAAAAAGGCAATTCTAATAGTCTTTCCATTTATACGCACAAACACAAACTGATCATTGTCATGGGATGTGATCAAAAACAGATATACAAAAAAGCTTAACCTAGGATGGTTTATTCTATGAAAAGGGCTTAATCTATGCTTTTAAGTACCCAAATGAAAAAGTGCTTAAATTATTGTACAGGAGCATTTAAAATCAACGTTGACAGGAACTTCCACATAGATGGCTCTATTCATATGAAAGCTAAATGCTTTGCAAATGAATACCAACTGTCCAAATAGAAGGTTAAAGGGGCGATTTTTTACGTCTTCTTCGAAGAAGACCATATTGTGATGCAGTAACATAGTATACAACCGAATTTTTACACATTCCAAAATAAAAATCTAATCTTTGGCTTCGTTAAGTGATCAAAAGTTTAAGCTGCTATGCTTTCAAGTGCTTGGAATATCAGGTAATTGCATATGAATATCAACGCAGACAACAAGTTTCATAGCTCTATTTACATAAAAGCTAAGCGCCCAAATAAGAGAGTAAAGCGGGAAAACTTTCTTTTAACACACCCTAATTAGTATATTGTAAAATGAATTTGATTGTCGGAAAAAAAAAAACAAATCTTTAGTTTCGTTTAATCAGTTATTTTCAATCAGATCTACCTGTAGGGAAGAAAGCATCAAGCAATCTATGTAAGTATAAGTAGCCCAAGGGAATCACTATAGCAGTATTTGTCTAATCGAAATAATAGCCAAAAAAAAAATGCGGGTTAACTTGCCGGGTTTGATGTTGGCCTGGGTGCCGTCTGCGAAGAGGGGAGGATTGGTTGGAGTAAGAGTGATATCCTGAGAGTAGAGATCAGCAGCCAGTTCGAAGCTATTCTCGACGAAGGTTTCTGTTGCCCTATATTGAAGAAGCTCCTGGGACGCCATGGAAATCGCAGCTGTGATTCCTGTGAAGAAGGCTCTAGAAATTCCAGATGTAGGCCTTTTTTTTAATTACGGAGTATTGTTTAGAGCAATGGAGCAGGTGTCATTTTTTTTGTGACAACATCTATGTCATCAAATGGCTAAATTACAATTTTGTCATCTAACTAGGCGCGTTTTTCGATTTTGGTCTGGTTTTTCTAAGTGACATTTTAGTCCTAAAGTGGTCTTTTTTGTAAAAATAGTCGCGAGCAGCGGAAAAGCACCAACTTACGAATTAAAATTGGTCTTTTCGGCGACAATTTTAGTCACTGTAAGTGGTCTTTCCGCGTTCGGGACTATTTTCGCAAAAAAGACCACTTACAGGACTAAAATTGTCGCGGGAGAAAAACGGACCAAAATCGAAAACGCGTCTAGTTAGAGATGACCAAAATTGTAATTTAGCCGTCATAAAATAGACATGACAAATGTCATTGTTTGCTAATCAGGCTGGCATCAACACGGTGTCGTATTCGGTGCCAAATGGAATACAATTGGTGGTTATCTAATACGACGTCGTTTCAGCAGAAAGAGAAGGGAAAGAAAGAAAAAAAAAAAAAGGCCGACGAAAAGGAGGGACGACGAAACCAAACTCACGCTTATTATTACTATCATTCTATACTAACAATTGAATCAACGAATCGAATACGTCTATGCTATCACCAATAAAAGAATAATGATAACTCTGTATCAAATTATATGTATTAGCCAATAAGGTATTGAACCAGTGATAATTACTGTAGAGGTTTTGGGTTTGAATTTCAACGAAGACAAAAAGATCTGTGTGTAGAGGTTTTGGGTTTGAATTTCAACGAAGACAAAAAGATCTGTGTGCGTATATTTCGAATCTGTAAAAAATAAAATTATATGCATTAAATCATTCTACGTCTAGTTGATATAATATTTCTAAACCGATTATATTCTAATTTTTTTCTATTGTGCCAATTAAGCATACTTCTTCGTTTATAAAGTTGTACTAAGGTATCAGCCATAGTAAAATGTTTGCAGACAATGTAGAGTGGGCTCATAGATTTTGGTTCTGGAGATAGTTAATATTTTAAACCCTACAACACGCAATTTAAATTAGGGGTAAACAAAATAACCAGAAACCAAACCAACCGGTCGAACCAAACCGGTTCAAACCGAAAATACGTAAACCATGATTTTTTGGTTGGTTTTTTTATTGCAAAAAACCTAACCGTAAAAAACAATTTGGTTTTGGTTTTCTAAGATAAAAACCGGACCAAACCGAAACCGGATATATATATATATATATACTAGTCATTAACCCGTGCCTATGCACGGGATGTGTGAAAATATAAAATGACAAATGAAATAATTAACCGTAAAATGGACTTATTATTACAAATTCTATAGACAACGTCAATATCTTTTATCACCATGCTTTGGATAGATAAAAATAACTCAACGTTCACCGAAAACATAGGGCCAACTCGTGGAGTCGACCGGGCACATAATGCAAAACATGATTTTACTGAAGCACCAGATTATGAACATTCTTGTATGAAATAAAAATTTATTCAATGATATTCCAACTTATTCTCCAAAATAAGATATGCACAAAGAAAGTCGGTAATATCTCTAAAACTATAAATCATCACTTGACGGTATTGTACCTTAAACTACCATTTGAAAAAAAAAAAAGTCCATTCCAAGGAGCTATTATCCTTTCAAGTCTTGAAAAGTGTTCTCTCAAGATCGTTTAATCTTGATGAAGCGTGCTCTCAAGTAGTAATTATCTAACCACACGCAAATGTGAAAATAATACAACCGTTGATTTGTGTAAAAATAATTGTACTTGACCATTTATTTGAGAGGATCCCTTCGAGAGGATCCTTGTTCCCTTCGAAGACCTCCGCACAAACACATGCAAAATCTCAAATTATAAAACAAATAATACATATTAGTAGTGTGTGTAAAGTGAAAAAAAAAAAAAAAAAATCATTTTTAACAATTTGTTCAAGAATCTAAATGCATTGCAAATGAGTTTACTAAAGAAAATCACAATACGTGGTGGAAACATACATCCGAAAGCTGTTGTATTTATTTTTTAACTGATAAAGATGTTTACCATGAATCTCTTATATAGAATATCATAGATAAGATATAAAACTAAAAAACTTATTCTAACAAATTTTCAATAATTTAAAAAACAAATATATAACATTTATTTAAATCAAACATCTCTATCTCTTCTTTGATTTTTAACTCTATATTATCTCATGTGACTTTTATCTCTAATAATTATATCATCTCCTCCCTTTAATATCAAGCATTTTTATCAAACTTTCACCCAAAAAAATAATAAGAAAATGTAAAAAAAAACTTATTTGAAAAAACAATATTTCGGAGACGATAATAGCAAGCCAATTCTTAAATTGAAGAAAAATGTTGATCTAAAAGAACACGCAAATTATTCATTTAACAAATCTTGATTCCGGTTTTGATTAAAAGATATAAAAGTTTTAAATGTACCCAAACATCAATCATGAAAAAATGAAAATTACCATAATTTCTCGATACTCAACAACGTTTCCACGGTATCCCCTCCCGTGCCACCATATCTCCTGCTCATTGTTACATTTAGGACATTAGTGCAAAGCACATAGCATTGGTAGTAATGAAGCCTTGACCTCTGATTGATATTTTTGTAACAAAATTTATAACACTGTATCCCGGAACAATGTTTTTTTTTAGGTTGGGTGAGAGGAGGAAAAGCCTCGAGTAATATCCCATCAAAGGAATTGGTGATACAACATTTAAAATAAAGAAAAGCAACGATTTCAACTACTTATCAAACATACACCGGAAGAAACACGACCTTCTTATACAAAAATAAAGAGGAACATTCATATAAATTTATACACTATTTCTAGCAATTGCACCAGCACATTTTTTATTGATAGTGATTTACTAATTGTGTAGGTGGGCATCCATCATTTAAAATTTGTGACGGGGTATTACTGAATTAATTGCTCGCTAAAACAAATGTAGGAATGATCATGGAGGTGGTAACAAACTAATTACAAAGATCCCATCAATTAAGATTTTACCTTGCTTCAAAAAAAAATTAAGATTTTACCTTGAAAAATAATGAAACATAATACAACTATGAATACATATATGAAAATGAGTACCGCATTGTCACAGACGCCTGATGAAAAGAAGAACATCCCAGGTAAGAGCACTTAATCATCAAAATTGCGTGCAATATGCATCTCTCACTGCAATGAATCAACATCTATTATGTTTTAGGAAGAGAAATGCCATCAATTATAAAAGTATTAACTTCACATACCCTTGAACCAAGATGGCAAGGAAAATAAAAAATATAAAAAAAATGAAAAGTGACGATAATCATCAAGAAGAATAAAAATAAAAACATATGAAAATAAAATTCGATTGTTGATTGAGTTTCTTCTTATGAAGCAGTTCAAATTTATACAAATGCAAATAGATGAATGAAAAATCCCCAGAGGTGGTCAGCAAATTTGAAGGGATAAATGTGTATCTCAAGCAAGATTTTAAGGGAATGTGGTTAAAGTTTGTTAAGATTAAAATTCGTTAGATAATTATTGTTGTACGTTTTTTTTTTTTGGGAGTCCCTTATTATTTAAGTAATTTAATATTTAAAAGTTTGTTCAGATTTAAAAGAATTGTTTTGGTTAAATTTTCACGTGGGAGAGGGAAGATATTTAAAAGATTGTTTACATTTTTTGTTTGTAATTGATTGCTTGCGGATTCTTTATTCTTTATTTTCTGTAATTTATTTTATTTGTTTGAGTGTTATATTTTTGTTTTGTTAGGGCCTGTTTGTTTACACCACTTAACACTTATTCTTAAAAGAATAAATGATTATTAAAATAAGTGTTGTTTGATAATACTTTTTAACACCTCTTAATTAATTAAGATCTTCAATTTCTGTGAAAAATTATGGAAAATTTTATGTGGTTGAGAACTACTTAATCTTGAATTTTTCAATAAATCTACGTTAGGTAGAGGTACACCCCACACCCATACCTACCTCACACCTACACCCCACCCTCGCCCTACCCCCAACCCCACCCCTATCCACCCCACCTATACCCCACCGACCCCACATCCCTACACCCACACAACCCATACCCCCACACACCACACACCCGCCGACACCCTCACCCACCCATACCCACCCCCACACCCCACACCCTCATACCCACCTACACCCTCACACCCCCACTCCCAACCTCCCTACAACCACACCCGCCATGCACCACACACCACACCCACACCCACCACCCCACACACACACCCACACCCACACCCACGCATAGCCACCCTTACACCCCCACAACCCCCCGCACCCTACACCCACACCCACGCCACCCGACACCCACCCCCACACACCACACACCACACACCCGACACCCACTCACACCCACACCCCACCTTACGCCCACCTACACCCCCATTACCCCACACCAACACCCCCACCCACCCTACACACACCCACACCCACACCCACATACACACTCACGAAACAAATTCTAATTTCAAATATAATAAATGTTACCAAACAGTCTAATCAATTTCAGCACTTAAAATATTCAGTTACTTAATTTATTCGAATTAAGACTTGATTTTGACTTGATTTGATCTTGATTTTAACAAACGGCCCCTTAGTGTAGGTTTTTTTTTTAATCCTTTTTCTGAATGATTGTTTGTGGATTTTCCTTTATTTTATTTTATTTGTTTGAGTGGGTTTGGGTCGGATCTTTCCGGGTAATCGGGTTAAATCTTCCTTTCAAATATATATGATATATATATATATATATTTGTGTGTGTGTGTGTGTGTGTGTGTGTATGTGTGTGTGTGTGAATATCGACACTATTAATTAAGGGGCCTTTATTTGCACCACATCAATCCACTCGCGTACCACACTACCTGTACACCACAGTAAAACCGACTTTTCATCAGTACATTGTGAGAATTGATCACCACAGTAAACCGACTTTTCGTCGGCCCCCCACAATTATCACTACATGTAAATAACTAATATCTCAGTCCATGATCTATTAATACTTCAATCAACTATCTCACATATGTAGTTTGATGCTCGTCCTAATAGAACATATGACATGATAAAATAAAACAGTTTACATGGTTTTATATGATTATCTGAATTGGAAAATATGATAATATAATGTTGTACACACACACACATACATACATACATACATACATACACACATACATACATATATATATATATATATATAGAGAGAGAGAGAGAGAGGGAGACCCAGTGACATTCGAGTTATAGTGTATGGTAGATGGAGAATGAGAACTTTGTATGATTGTCGAATTAATAATGAAATGTATTCGCTGATCCGTGATAATGTCCTTTCAGTGAATTATTTGTAAGAAAAAAAAGGACTAAAAGCCGGAAAAAAACCGTAACCAAGTCGATCCAAACCGGACCGGGTAAAATGGTTTTAAGTAGCTATGGTTCGGTTTTGGTTTGTAAATTTTAAAACCGTAAAAAATGGTTTGGTTTTAAAAGCGGTTAAAAACCGAAAAACCGGACTATGTGCACCCCTAATTTAAATGTGGCCTTATTACAAACCCGTGTGCTTCCTCAAGTGTGCCTACAACAAGTCTAGCACCAGTAGCGGATCCAGAAATATTATTCAGCGGGGTCCGTAACTTTTTTTCAAAGTAAATTTTATTTTTCACGGAGTCCGAAATATTTTTCTACACATAAAATGTAGAGTTTTTTTATATTTAACGGGGTCCGCGGTAGAGAAGGAAAAAATGTTTGTACTAGAAGGAAAAAATGTGCTAGAAGGAAAAATTTGTGTGTCATATTGTGCTAGAAGAAAAAAAATGCCCTCGTCGGTAGAGAAGGAAATTTTAATAAAGATCGTACTCCAAGTCATCCCCACTTTCAAATTTAATACTCTTGAAACGATTTTTAGACATTCCTTTGGGGAGGCACGGATATGTGTCGGAAAGTTCATCGGCATAAATGAGACGTTAGCACCACGCTAAAAGATTTAGGTGACCTTGGCTTCCGAGATCTTCATTGCTTCAATGTCGCCATTTCGACTAAGCAGGTTTAGAGAATTTTAAAACTGCCAAACACCCTTGTTTGTCGTGTTTTTTTAGACAAGTTCTTTCACTCAAGTAATGTTTTGGATGGCAGGCTTGGATCTCGGCCTTCCTTCTTATGGAGAAACCTTAAAAAGCACGTGACCACTACTACAAAATATGATATAGGTCACACTTAAGATATGATAACGATCACAGTTTTAATAACATCGAGACAAAGAAAATATATATATCACAGTTTTGCCACGTTCGAGATAAATTATACCAATCAATCACACTTTTAAACTGTGACTGAACTGATATGATATTTTGTTACTGTTATTGAAAAGCGAGATATATTATATCAATTAATCTTATTTTTAAACTGTGACTGAATTCATATTATATTTTTGTCACAGTTATAGAAAAAGTGAGACAAATTATATCCACTAATACAACTAAAACAAAGAAAATGTATATATCACACTTAAATTTTTTATCACAGTTATTGAATAAAACGAGATGTATTATACCGATAAATCTCATTTTTTAACTGTGATTAAAATGGTTAGATATTTAATATTTAGGTTTCGGTTTTTAGGTCTGATTGATTTTATTTCACTATTACAAAAGGGTAAATATCACACTTTAAAATGAAAAATATCTCGGCTTTTAAAAAATCGAGCCACAGAAAGTAAAACGAACATATTAAATTTTAATTATCACAGTTTTTAGGAAAACTAAGACGAAAAAAATCAATCAATTTTAACTGTGATTGGAATAATATGATATTTTATAATGAGATCTCAGTTTATTGTGGTCGAAAATGAGAAGAAATAAGGCATCGCCCAGTGGTAATTAGTGTGGCTCCTTAATCCTGAGTATTCGGGTTCGAGTCCCACTAGGAACAAAAAAATGTGTGTGCGTATATTTTGTTTTCGAAAAAAAAATGATCACACTTTTTTTTGGTGTGATTGAATTATAATAGATCTCGGTTTTTAAGTGTGATAAAAACTATAATAGTTCACGATTTTTAAGTGAGATAACAACTAAAATAGATCAAAGTTTTTAAATGTTTTGTAATTATAATATATCTCAGTTTTTAAGTGTGATAACAACTAAAATAGATCACAGTTTTTATTATCAGGGTTTTTAGGAAAACTGAGACAAAAACATTAATCAATCATAATTTTTAACTGTGAATAAAATAATATGATATTTTATAATGAGATCTCAGTTTAGTCTAGTCGAAAATGAAAAGAAAGAAGGCATCGGCCTAGTGGTAATTAGTGTGGCTCCTTACTCCGGCCGGAGTATCAGGGTTCGAGTCCCACTGCAAAAAATATGTGTGCGTATATTTCGTTTTCGAAAAAAAAAGAATGATCACACTTTTATAGTTGTGATTGAAATTATAATAGATCTCGGTTTTTAAATGTGAAGACAACTATAATAGATTACGGTTTTAAAGAGTTATAACAACTAAAATATATCGCAGTTTTTAAACGTGTTGATATTATAATAGGTGTTGGTTTTTAAGTGTGATAACAAATATAATAGATAACTGTTTTTAAGTGTGATAACAACTATAATAGATCACAGTTTATAAATGTGATTGAATTAAAGTACTTTATGCCACACACTCAATATGCCACATTTTGAAAACTGTGAATGATGTAAATATATTACACTTAAAAACCATGATTTTTTTTTTGTGTGTGTGGCGGTGGACCTCTCTTGGTTAAAGGTATCAGATGGCGTATAGATGATGCGTGGTTACCTCTTGTTCCATGTTCATTCACACGGATTCTAAAGTTGTTGAGAAGCACCTGTATCGAAAAGAAATAGGGAGAAGCCCCCCTGTTAAGGAAAAAAAACATCCAACTTTCTCTCTTATTGACGATCGCTCGAATTCTTGGAATTGTGAGCTGATTGAAAGCGATCTCATTAGTATTTTTCAAGAAATTCAAGCACAAGTGTAAGACTTCTCTCCTGTGGGTAGCGTATATAACTGAGGATTGCTACGGTTATTACATGCTTTCGTCTAAGTCTCTTTTTTCTTTGTTTAAAGATAGAGAAATGTTTCTGTGCATTTATTAGCGAAACAAGGTCATAATCTTGTTGAGCGTAAAGATTGGGCTCCTCCATTCCTCCATGTAACTCTAGCTTGTGTCATGTATTGTGATTAATAAATTGCGTTTACCACCTAAGAGAAATGGTTTTAGCCTATCAAGTTGACAATTGTTATGTATAGTATATTACTTTTTTACCAAAAGAAAAACATATTAAGGGATAATAATAACTAACGTAATTACTTGCTATATAATGTAAAATATGACTATTTACACATAAAAAATAGGGAATCCCAAAGGTAAGAAAGTTATTTATCTTTCGAAAACATGCGGTGCATGATCACAAATATTGAACAACAGTAATATCAATTTGTTAGTCATACAACATATTCGATCGACAATATGTGCACATACAATATAAACAACAACATCATTTTATGGTTATGGTTGTAGGTGTTTTGTTTTTCTTTTTTCTTTTCTCTTACCATAAAAATGCAACGTAAGATAATGTTTGATATAATATTATATAAACTTTTAGTTTAAACCTATAATTATTGATAGATCGATTATTTATCGTTTTCAAAACAAGTTAGTATGATTAATAGACTAGAGATTTTCATTTAAAAGGATCCATATCTAGCAGCGCACCAGTCAAACATGGCCTTCAACCACGCAGTTCCACATGAAATAATGGAAGTCACCGTCTTCGAAAGTTCTAAAGTTTAATGTTGATGCCGCGATAAAAGAAGGGAAGATAGTGACATGAGGCCTTTTGAGGATCTACCAATGAGCTATCTTTCATAGCATCTCGAAATCCTTAAATAGCGGGGGAGGAGGCTTTAGTCAGAGAAGCACTAGTCGTTTACAGTGTCACGGTTTTTGCTCTTATTTGGGGTTTCTTTATGGCTACCATTGAAGGTGATTCTTTGGTGACCAGCCAACGGCTTTCACAACATATTGAATATTTATCGAATGTGGGAAGAATCATAGAGGATTTTTCGCAATTTAATTAATGCATTTGTTTTGTTATCCTTTTTTTTTTGTCATACGGCAAGACAATGTGTCTGTCAATTTGCTAGTTAGGAAAGTTTTTTTGCCTTTCAGGATGCTTATAATGAATTAGGGCTGTAAATGAACGTCAGTATTCGATTCGATTCATTTGTATTCGGCTCGAAAAAGCTCGATTCGAGTTCGATTCGAACCTTCAACGTCGAGCGAACGTTAGGTATTTGATATTCGCCTATCGAGCCGAACCAGATCGAACACGTTCGCTCTCGAACTATTGTATATTTAAAAAAAAACTATATATATAAGGTTCGAACATGTTCGAACTGTTCAACACGTTCGAACATGTCGAACATGTTCGAACTTTCAACCCGAGCCAACCTTGCTAAACTAAGGTTCGACCAGAGCTTCAGCCGAGCCGAACCTTAGGTTGAACCTTTCGAGCGAACTCGAACCCTGCACACGTATTCGGTAGGGTTCGGCTTCGTTCTGTTTTATAATGAATCTCCTCTCCATATCATGCAATTCGTGCGTGTATTACAAGCTTAATAATACTGTATCCTTTTAATCTCTAAAAAAAAAAAAAAAAAAAACAAAAAGGATATATACGGCCCACGCTTCTCAAAAAAGTTGTAGCGTGACTAAATCTCTGTGTGAGTTCTATCGACACAACATAAATCTTGCGACACCACATTCAAACGTAAAAATTATATGTAAAATGTGGTGTTGCAGATTTACGTTGTACAATAGAAACTGAAGTGAGACCTTAGCCCACTACACTGAGGCCCACCCAAAGTATCTTACTGGGCCTAGTTAGGATTCAATTATGGCAGTAGACATATTGGCTAATAAATTCTTATGAAGCCCATGAAACTCGATTTTGGGAGAGTTGAAGATTAAAACATGCCTTACAAAATTTACACGAATTGTATAATAAATATAGTATAACACTAGAGAAAAATACTAAAAATGATAATAAATAAAGTGATAAATACATTTTTGGTCTCATTTGCTTCACCAAAGTACACTTCTATCACTGCGGTTAATAATCTGGAGGTTTCGAATTCGAGTCTCAGTGGAGACAAAAATATATGTGCGTGTGTTAAAAGACAATACACTTCTATCACAATGTTTCATATTGTACTTTTACCTTTTATCTATGCAATTCTCTTTGCAACGTTAATCCAAAGTGCCATGAGTCCAAAATGTAGCATTGAATGTACGTCATGTTTACTAATAAAAACTTGACAAACGACACAAATACGCTAAAATTGTACGAAAAATGCATAGATAACAAGTAAAATTACCAAAGTGAATATAACGACGTAAATGTAAAAATCATAGAAAGAAAGAACTGAAAATGTACTTATTCCGATGAATAAATATTGGTTAATTAACAAAATTGGCACAGTATTTCACCGAAATGCATCCGTCACCCGTCTTGCAGATTTCATTTTACAAGCTTTCGGAATCTCTGTACGTTGAGTGCCTTGAACTCAAAGTTATTTACTTGGGCTTGACGGATGCTATAGCTATGAGCTTCATTTCTATCTTTGTGGATAGCCTCCCTTTCATCTATCAGCCCCTTAATTCCTCTGAGGATGATTCATTGATTTGGATTGTCTAGTTTCGGATTGTCGATCCCTCTCTCGAAGCTCTTGTTTAGTTTCCGGTGGGGTTTGATCCAGTTGGATTTTATTCAACCCAACCTAACCCGAAACAAAACAGAGTGTTTTACGTTTGTAAGTTTCTCATTTCTTAAAAAAACATGAAATATGTCTGCATATCTTTTAACTCAGGTTGGTTTATCTTTTCGAGAGTGTTATGTATAAGGCACCCTACCCCTTCACTTTGTTCGTTTGGCTTCTTTAGTCATTTTGGCTTAATAAATTACTATCTTCTAACCCTTAAAAAAATACTTGATCAAAGTTGTAAAGACCTTAGAGGCGACAACCATGAATTGGGTGATTTCTCAGTCCATCTAAATAAATCAACTTTAAACTTTTGAATAGACTGAATCAAAAAAAAAAAAAAAAAAAATTTAATAAAACTTTTGAATAGAAGTTTTTCCTTTCATTTTTCTCCTCTCAATCACACAATATTTATTTTATTTGATACGAAACACACTGTAACTGAAATGATAAAACTCACTTGTAACAAATGATGATATGCGGCAAATTGGTACGTGAATTGTACATACAATTGCTTAATTAGCTGAAAGATAATGTAGTGTCAATTTAATGTCCCACATTGAAAAGTAGTAGAATCTTTCCCTTTATATATAAGTGTGAGGCATAAAATCTTGTCATTCTCAGGTTAGCGCTTTTTAGGCCAAGCGAGGACGGCGGTCTGGCAAGACTTGTGAAGAAAGGTTCTATTAGGTGTCACTATATCTCCCAAAAATAAATAAAAAACAAAAACTCCACAAAATATGACCTACAATAGATGGCTATATCCAAAAATATTTAGGTATGGTGAATAGTGTTGTTTTGTTTTATTTATATTTTAGATATAAAACAACCTAAAACTGGCACTTTAGTAGTAGATGTTCTTTTAGGTGTTTTATATCTAAAATAAATATTTTAATGTTATAGATAAATGTATAGAAATCGCCACGCTGGAGTGTTTTGAATTGAGATGTTGTATAATAGAAATATGTATTATTTTATATTATTTTGATGGTGTAAATTAGACCATCCAGCACAAGCGCTTACTGCTTGATTGACCGGACATTTATGACTATTTAAGCTACTGCATCTTGACCCAGTGTGCAGGCGTTCTGAAATCGTGTCGACCATCGATCGAGGCGGAGGCATGCTACCGCACCGCATCTGAAAGGCGGTGTAAGGATGGCTCTACAATTCCTCCAGAGGGACGATCCCAAAGCGATCCGGCCCCGTCATGGCGAGACGCCACCTCACTTATAAGAAGTGTGAGGTATAAAGCCGCTCATCAACTCAGTTACTTTTTAGGCCAAACGAGACGGCTGGCTTCAAGCGATTAACCGAACATTTATGACTCATTTAATACTTCTGCGCTAGTAGAGCGATGCAGGGGTGTTACGGTAAATTTCACCCAGACTTACCTCATAACCGAGCTATCTGTAGCTTGATAATTTTTTTATCTGTACGGTTAAAGAATATCGCATATTATGTATGAGATTTTCACATCATTGTAATTATTATTATTATTATTATTTTGAGAGGATTATTATTGACTTTATTAGTATTTTCTACACACAGCCTTTTTCTCCGTTTACTGGACATAGGGACTATTAGATGAATCTAGAACTTCTAAAAATATCCGAGAACCTTTTGAAAAAAGGAAAAATTATCCGAGAAGGTTCTGGAATATTCAAATTCCTCCCTCCCTTTTTCCCTTTTCCACTCCCCTATAAATAATCCTATTTGTTCCTCCCACTAATCAATTTGACACTGCCGATCGCATAAAGTTTTCAGAAATCTACCAAATTTTTTCTTCATCAATTCGCTCATCAGTTTTGATTTGAGAAATCAATCTCGTTTCAATGGTTATGGATAACCGATTTTGCAGTCCCCGTCATTGGTCTCAATCCTCCGTTCGTCCTCGCTGCCACATTAACGACGGCGGAAATGCTCAGAATCACACGACGCCGGCTAGGGCTACGCCGAAGGTGGTTCAGATTCCGGTACGTTTTGTTAATTCAGAACCTTCTCGACCGGATTCCGCTCTTAAGATTCAGAAAGTTTTCCGAGGGTTTCTAATTAGAAGCAGAGTCAAGAAGATTTTGGAATTGAAGGAGGAAGCTGATAAGATCGAAGATAGGATGTCGAGAAGCAAAATTGTGGAATTGATTCAAAAGGATCAAAGAGAGAGACTGAGGATCAATGAGATGCTAATGTCTCTGCTTTTCAAGCTTGATTCGATCTGTAGCGTTGATGCTGGAGTTAGGGTTTGCAGGAAAGCCGTGATTAAGAAGGTGATTTCATTGCAGGAAAGGCTTGATTCAATTGCTGACCCATCTCAAACTGGTGAATCCCAAAACAATGTGTCACCTGCAGAAGTTGTTGATTCTGCTCTCTCTAATATTGCGGTTGAATCAAATCAAAACCTGCTGGATAATGAAATTCAGGATTCTGAAAACAATCTTTCAGCAAAAGAGCCCGATCCTGAAATTTGCTCTGCCGAAGATGATGATTTGGGAATCAAAAAAACAGCTGGAATTTGTGAAGGAGATGGTGAAAAAGGCCAATCAGATACGAAATCAAACACCGAAGAGAATTACGACACATCAAGAGATGAATTTGAGGATGCAATTGATTCTGGGATGAAAGCTAAATCTGAAGAAGACACAAATGTTGTAACAGAAACAACAGGGGAGAATCAGAATATTATGAATACTACTCCTTTTGTTAGTGAATGTATGGAGGAAACCATGTGGACACATTCTGCTGCAGACAAAAATGAAGTTAGTGAGAAGACAATGGAAGAAGAAAATGGAGGCCAAAAGAAAGAAGATGAAGAAATGAATAACCAGCAAGTATTGAAGAGGCTAATGGAAGATAATCAAACAATGATGAGTATGATGACACAGTTGTTTGAGAGGAATGAAATGCAGACACAAATGTTGAATACATTAAGGAACAAAGTGGAGCTTTTAGAGAAGGCATTTGTTTGTGATAGAATGAGGAAAAAGAAGAAGAGGCATTCTTCTTAAATCTTTCTTGAATATTTTTTTGTTTTTGAACACTTTAGATTTCAATGACAATATGCTTTAGAATTTTTGCAATTGTCTGTGTTTGGTGGATTGGAAAGCATATTTGTTTGCAAGTATTGTGTTAATGAAAATTGTTGTTTTTTAGTTATGGGCTTTGTTTCAGTTTATTATTATATCCATATACATGCACATGGTTTTATAGCTGTTAATGAGCCGAATGGAGACATCTCTGTTGTTTATGTTTGGTTCGTTTAGGTTTTGAACTTATTTGTGATTGTTCGTTTAATAATGGCAGTAACAATGAGTCGATCAATATTGTAGTAATGGCAAAAACAAAACTCTGTTGCTTGGTGGATCCATTACCAAGCAGCAGCAGGGGTCACCAAACAATGAATAATTCATTCATTCATTCAATCAAAGTTAACAACCAACCCGACCCCACCCGTTTTTCAGTTTTGTCGAGTAGTAACGAGGTTCGACTCTCATTCACTCACAGCGTCTCAAGTTTGAATAACGTGAACAGGGGGATTCTAATACCCTTCCCTTCAAGTCGGGGGGCCTCCCTGAATTGGGCTGGCTCGAGTAAACGGGAGGATTCTAATACCCTTCAAGTCGGGGCCCAGACTCTACTGAGACCCTTACAATTTCAAAGACTTGCTGTTTAAGGCATCAAATTCTCTGCAACATCGCAAGGGCTAACATATTTTTCCACCAACAAATCCTTGATCTCTCCAAACAAAACCTTAAAGATTACCTTAACATAATCTACAATTCATTGGAATATCACCATATTAATTGTTGCCCGTTAGCAAGCTCGCGTCGTGTCAACTTCAACAAACACCACCATGCCCAGCAAGAGCCGTAGAGCTACTAAACACGTATAACTTTTTTATAATACAAAATCATCCTACTGAAATTAAGAAAACTCTTTATTCATCAAAGCAGATAAAAAAGAGCAACAGCATAAAAAGGAGGGGGACATAATCAAATACAAAAAAAAAATAAAAAATAAAAAATAAGCCAACTCTAAATCTTTCAAAACATGATGTAAAAAGACTCTACTGTGAGACCCTTAGAATTTCAACCTCTTAATTGATTTCAACAACTTTTTGCTCTTCAACTTCCTCTTTAATCTGTTGAGGCTTCTGATCAGATTTTTCAGGGACTTCTGTAGTTCTGTTCTCTTGGCCTCATTGAAATTGCCCTCCGAAACGGGCTCTTTTTTAGCAGCAGCCTTGGACTTTCTTTCGGCAGCCTCCTTGCAAGTTTGAATCAAGGTGTTTAAACAAGCATCTACGTCTTTCGGATTTGTTTTAGGCATCAAATTCTCTGCTACATCACAAGGGCTAGCATCTTTTTCCTCTAACAATTCCTTGATCTCTCGATGTGTATCGATTCCCAAGTAGTTCTTCGCCAATACCTTAAACGCCTCAAATCTGCAATAAGACATCTCTATGTGCATGTCCATTCTGCCTCTCCTAATCAGTGCGGGGTCGAGTTTCTTCACGTGGTTCGTAGTGAATATAATAACCCTTTCTGGGCCACACGCCGACCATATCCCGTCAATTACATTCAACAGCCCGGATAACGTAATTTTCATCTTCATCTTCTTTGATTTCTCATCATCTTCATCCGAATCCGAATCCGCAGCAGAATCTGAATCAGAATCTTCAGTCTTGTTGCTCTTCCTCTTTCCTGTAAGATCAATAGAACAATCAATATCCTCATATTGACGGTATTGCCGGGCCGGTCTAGCGGTCCTGACATTTTTTTGGACTTAAGGCCAAGTCGTCGAATTAGGCATTTTAGTTCGAATTTTCATACTTATCGATTCGAATTAAGCCAAGTGAATTTTTTTTGGGCCTTTATCGGTTTGAGTAAATTTTTTGTCGGTCTTTATCAATTCAAATAATTTTTTTTTACCACAATAACAGCATTTTAATACGGCTAGATGTTCTTATGTGTGTGACCCGATAGGCTTCCGAATATGTTGGCCGTAGACATAAAGATCAAATTACGAAAATGCCCTTCATACCCAACGATCACGGAATAACATCTAGCAACACACCATGAACCCCAATCATCGGAAGAGTCAAAAGCAATGACTACTACCTTTCATGTGAAACAGTTACCGTGTAAATAGAATCTTATCACTGTAATAATATCCATACAATCATATCTCGAGTGTAAGTACATCTACGATCGTATCTTATAATCTGGATATCATGCTCTCTCGGAATAACTCATTTACTCACACTTCGCAAAGATATCGATCGATCGAGCCATAGTAGATAGTACTATCACAATGATCAATAACGATCTAACTTCATTCACTGATAACGAACCCGAGATTCGAATCGATCTCTCCTTAACGATCCCCGACTTGTAACTCATTCGCTCAATAACGATCGATCGACCTATAGTACATAGTACTATCACAATGATCGATAACGAACCCCGAGATTGAAATCGATCGCTCGATAACGAACCCTGACTCTTAACTCATTCGCTCGATATCGATCGATCGAGCCATAGTAGATAGTACTATCACAATGATCAATAACGATCTAACTCATTCACTCGATAACGAACCCCGAGATTCAAATATAACGATCCCCGACTCGTAACTCATTCGCTCAATAATGATCGATCGACCTATAGTACATAGTACTATCACAATGATCGATAACGAACCCCAAGATTGAAATCGATCGCTCGATAACGAACCTTGACTCTTAACTCATTCGCTCGATATCGATCGATAGAGCCATAGTAGATAGTACTATCACAATGATCAATAACGATCTAACTCATTCACTCGTTAACGAACCCCAAGATTCAAATCGATCTCTCGATAACGAACCGTGACTCTTAACTATTTCGCTCGATATCGATCGACCGAGCCATAGTAGATAGTACTATCACAATGATCGATAACGATCTAACTCATTCACTCGACAACGAACCCCAAGATTCAAATCGATCTCTCCTTAACGATCCTCGACTCTTAAGTCATTCGCTCAATAACGATCGATCGAGCCATAGTAGATAGTACTATCACAATGATCGATAACGATCTAACTCATTCGCTCGATAACGAACCCCGAGATTCAAATCGATCGCTCGATAACGAACCCTGACTCTTAACTCATTCGCTCGATATCGATCGATCGAGCCTTAGTAGATAGTACTATCACAATGATCGATAATGATCTAACCCATTGGCTCGATAACGAACCCCGAGATTGAAATCGATCGCTCGATAACGAACCCTGACTCTTAACTCAATCGCTCGATATCGATCGATCGAGCCATAGTAGATATTACTATCACAATGATCAATAACGATCTAACTCATTCACTCGATAATGAAACCCGATATCCACAACGAACCCCGACTCTTAACTCATTCGCTCGATAACGATCAATCGAGCCATAGTAGATAGTACTATCATGATGATCGATAGCGATCTAACTCATTCGCTCGATAACGAACCCCGAGATTCAAATCGATCTCTCCATAACGATCCCCCGACTCTCAACTCATTCGCTCGATTACGATCCATCGAGACATGGTAGATATTACTATCACAATGACCGATAACTAACTAACTCATTCGCTCGATAACGAACCCCGATATCCAAATATATCTCTTCATAACGAACACCGACTCTTAACTCATTCGCTCGATAACGATTACCATTACAGGTTCTCATCATCTTTATATTTTGATATATGTTGACGATATTATCATTACAGGTTCCTCTTCACAGCTAGTGGATCGTGTCATCACGCAACTCAGCAATAATTTTCCTGTCAAAGACCTTGTTTCTCTTAACTACTTTCTTGGTATTGAGCCTCTTCATCTCCCCAACGGTTTACTACTTACTCAACGAAAATATATTATACAACTTCTTCATCGTGCTGGCATGGCCAATGCCAAACCGTGTCAAACACCCATGCACTCTACTACTCGGCTCTCCAAGTTGGATGGCACCCCTTTCTCCGACGTCTCTCTTTATCGCAACATTGTTGGTGGTCTACAATACTTAAGCTTCACTCGTCCTGATATCGCCTTCGCAGTCCATGCAGTCAGTAAATTCATGCACTCTCTTCGAGATACACATTGGGTAGCAGTTGTCTTCGGTACCTCAAACATACTTTACATGACGGCCTCCTCATCTCTCGCTTTCTTCCTCCTACGTTGCAAGCATACTCGGATGCGGATTGGGGGCGAGATCCCGATGATCGGCGTTATATTGGTGCTTATCGCGAGCTTTTCTTGGCAACAATCTTATTAGTCGGAGCCGCAAACAATAACAAACGGTTGCCAAGAGTAGTGCGGCCGAATACAAAGCTCTTTCTCATGCATTTCTTTGAACTCCAATGGCTCAAGCAATTATTTAAAGAACTTTCCATTTCGAGTAGGGATGCTCGATACTTTGGTGTGACAACCTTGGTGCAACCTAGCTACCTCTCTGCTAACCCTGCTCCCATGCTCGCACAAAACATATCGAAATTGACTTTTATCATGTTCGTGAGCTCGCGGCATCACGGCAACTTCAAATTGCATTCTTACCCTCCAAGGACCAACTTGCGGATGTTCTCACCAAGCCCTTAAGCTCTACACGCTTCCATGATCTAAAAAACAATCTCCATGTTCATCTTATTCACATGGAATTGCGGGGGCGTATTGACAGTATTGCCCATGACACAAATCAAGGAAATAATGGCTCTCCTTAATTGTAGCTGATCTCCATAAATTCTAGAATATTCTCTGCTATTGCCTTGTATCTATTTAAGGCTGTTACAAGTATTAAAAATGTGTGTAAAAATCAATAGAAATTATTTTCCTAATTACGTTCTCTGATACTTCACAGCATACATGTTGATTGAAATGTCAAACAAGGAACTTTTTCTTATTTAACTTAAATTTCAATTAAAACATACAATTTAAACAGCATAAAAGGAGGGGGACATAAACCTTACCTCCCTAATATAACCAAAAAATAAAATAAAATAAAAAAAACTAGAATTAAAGCCAACTCTAAATTTTTCAAAACATGATGTAAAAGACTCTGGTAGGACCTTAAGAATTTCAGCAAAATGAATTAACATCAACATCTTTTTGCCTTTAACTTCCTCTTTAAACTGTTGAGGCTTATGATTAAATATTGAGGGAATTTTGTTTTCTTTGGCGCCTCATTATTATTTCCCTCCTCCAAAACGGGCTCTTTTTTAGCAGCAGCAGCAGCAGCCTTGCAAGTTTGAATCAAGGTGTTTAAACAAGCATCTACGTCTTTCGGATAAGTTTTTGGCATCAAATTCTCAGCTACATCACAAGGGCTAACATCCGTTTTCTCCAACAAATCCTTGATCTCCCCGAACAAGGGATGTGTATCGATTCCCAAGTAGTTCTTGGCCAAAACCTTAAACGCTTCAAATCTGCAATAAGACATCTCAATGTGCATGTCCATTCTGCCTCTCCTAATCAGTGCAGGGTCGAGTTTATCAACGTGGTTTGTCGTGAATATAATAATCCTTTCCGGACCACACGCCGACCATATCCCGTCAATTACATTCAATAGACCGGATAACGTAACTTTCTTCTTCTTTGATTTCTCATCATCTTCTTTATCATTTTTAGAATCTGAATCCGAATCTTGTTCATCATCATCAGTCTTGCTGCTCTTCCTCTTCCCGGTAAGATCGATTGAACAATCAATATCCTCAATCACAATAATTGATTTCCCTTTCGTGTCAATCAACAACTGCTTCAACTCGGCATTGTCCTCAATGGAAGTGAGCTCAAGATCATATATATCATACTCCAAGAAATTTGCAATGGCACAAATCATAGACGATTTCCCGGTTCCAGGAGGACCATAAAGTAGATAACCCCTCTTCCAAGCTTTCCCAATCGACGCGTAGTAATCTTTACCCCCACGAAAAGCATTCAAATCATCAATGATTTCTTGCTTCTTTCTCGGGTCCAAAGCAACCGTATCGAACGTAGCCGGATGCTCGAACCTAACGCTACTCCACCTACCATCATACCACCAATCATCACTGATTTTGTTCGTATAAAGCTTTCGTCTTCTGTTTTTATACTTAATACACTTACCTTCTTCAATCACATAATCCAAATACTTGATTGTAACAACCTCTCTGTCTTTCTTATGGAAGGTCAGAACATAAGATTTCTTCTCTAATTGTAATGGAGCTCCGAATAGCGTACTCGGACGGGAGGAATGATCTTCGATTTTCTCGTTCCAGGCATGCCATTTAAGCTTGATTCCTTCAAATTCATCAATGATTTCTTCACCTTCATCAAGACTAATGACAACGGACTTGCTTTTGCTGAACTTTTCAGCTTTCAGATACTTGGCCTTTTGACTAGTAGATATGGTTCCGAGGTAAGTTTTAATGTAACCATAAGCTTCGTTAAACTTACCGCTTGTGTATTCATCAATCCGGATCTCAATGTTTGGATTGAAAAAAGCAAATATTTTGAACCAGAAGGTGTCGAAATAAGCAACAACTGTATGTGGTAAAAGCTGCTTGATTGTGCTTAAGAGAAAAGAATACCCAGCAAGCTTGGAGAGCATAGCAGCCATTGTTTCCGCCATTAATAAAAGAGCTTAATTAATTTGGACACCTCTTTTAATAATCTTATGGTATGATGAAAAACTACAGAGCAAGTAATGATGAAGAAATCACAATGGTGTAGAAACTATATATAAAAAGAACGCTTCACCGACCTTAAACTTAATGAATATCAAACACCGTTAGATTATATTGTTTATGATGATCCGATGGTTATAATGGAAACAAAAGGAAAATAGGAAACGGAATTTTTTTTATTTTTTTTAAAGGAATTTTCCTATTTGATATTTGGAAATAGGAAACACACAAAAAAAAAAAAGTTAATTCTAATGGGAAAAGGAAAGCGTATATTTTCCTTAAAAAATATAAACGTCTATTTTCCTTTTCTTTTGTTATAGCTGAGCAAATCCGAAAAATTTCAGGATTGTTTGAGGAGGAAGGAATACATAATAAAAAGGTTAATTAATTATTAAAGGACTAGAAAATAAAAATAAATTGCTGTTAACTATTATTTCATTTGGATTTATCAAAAAAAAAAAAAAAAAAACCCACTAGTTAATTTTTCTAAACCATAAAACTAGTGTTTTTTTTAAGTTTTATTCAGCCAAATCGACAATGCAAGCGTTCAAAACAACCGTAGGGGGAAGAACCCTATTCTACTCCGAGAGCCAAAGGGAACCTTCAAGAAACTAGTAAATGAGCATGGGCATTATCCGTTCGCTTAACAAATTAAAAGGAAATTGTGGCAAACAAACATAGAGGAAATATCTTTACAATCGTTGATGATATTCCCAATTACAAATTGGTCTTCGTCGTTTGAGCGTAACCGTTGAACAATGCTGAGGCAATCTCCTTCCACGATGAGGTTTTGGTAACCGTAGGCCAAGGCAAATGATAGACCCTGGTAGAAAGCGAATGCTTCACCCATCTCAACACTGACTATATCTCCCAAAGCTAATGAAAAAAAAGTGTAAAACAGCCCCTGTCGAAAATTGAAAATTTCACCACCTGTGAGAGTGTTTCCTTTGATCGAAGCATCGACATTTACGTTATAGGAATTCTCAAGAGGGGGTTTCCAAAAATTTGGCCACCATTGTTTGACGGGAACGTTATCCACATGAAACCAAATCATTTTGAAATCCGCAGCAAGAGTTTGTGCCGAGAGGATTAGCGATCCGATGTTAACATGCTTATTTTAAAAAATAAAGCTACATCTCGTTTTCCCAATTCCCAAAACAGACAGAAAATCTCCAAGGCAACATCTTCTCTTATATATTAATTGTTGGAGAATTTTGAATAAAAATTAATAATGGAGGGAAAATCCGAATAGACATGTGACAAAGAGTTGCATCGGTTCGGTGAAAGGTTCAGAACGAAATAAGGGTTCTTGACTGCTCGGGTTGAATCATTTTAAAAGGACGCAACTGGTAGTGAATAACCTCCAATTTCTCCTATAAAATCCTAGCACACAAGCGAAAATAAGGCTGCCATTTTTCATAAGAAATTCATTCCTTTAAAAGGCCAGCTTCTTATGTTTTTCATGGATCCAAAATTAAACCTTGCATATATTTTCGAGTTAAGAGAGATATGCAGAACATGATCGGTTCGCCGTATTCTTCTCATTGAAGTGCAACAATCCGAAACAGGTATGAGTGTCGTATCTTGGGAGACGATTTCCATTACCGTGTGCACATAATCGGGGCAAAAACGTCTTAAGGACAGCGTTCTACGCGCCTTAGTCAATAAGTTTTATGTCCTTTTTTTTGGTTTCGTTTTTGCTTGAATTTTTGTGTTAAACAACATGCTACCAACATTACTAAGGTAATCGGAAACATCGTGAGTAGTACGTAATCTCGATTGACGCCAACATTTGCTATTATGAACTTTTTTCCAAGCTTCTTCTGGTACAAGACAGTCAAGTAAGCGGTGAGCAATCATTTCTTTCGCATCACCACAAAGAGGGCAAAGACTGCAACAAACCTTACGAATCGCCAAATTTTTCGCCTTAGGTAAGCAATTTTGAGCACATCGCCATGCGAAATGGATCACTCTTGGAGACAGCCGAAGTGGCCAAATATTGCTCTAGAAAAAGTTCCTTGTTCACGTAAGTCATCATGATAGCATTTCCGACGATAGCCCGATTTGACCGTGTAGAAACCTTTATGGGTCTGCGGCCAAAAAAAAAAGTCTTCCGAGGCCGTAAGGTTAGAGTAATATCCTAAATAGCTTTAGCTTCATGTGGCAGATGTTGGAACTATAATAGGATTTGCGTAAGTTCTGAAAATCTAGTTATCACTAACTGGAGAAACAAAACAGAAACTGGTTGAGAAAAAGCCCTTTTTGTAGGGTTGGATAGTCAACTTTAGCGTGATTTACGGATAGGCTCCGATGTATGTCATCGAGAGTTAATGATATCATTAAATACTCCATACGGTGTAGTTGATGATGGGCTTTTGAATCACTCGATTCAGATGTCGGGTGAATGAGAAATTAATGGCTAAAGTTGGTAGAAAATATGTAGGAGATGGGTGTTGAAGGGATGACCTCATCTCATTCTCCCACATAGGTAACTTGAGGCTTGTGAGCTCAAGTAATTAGAGCTAGTGTATACTCTTATAGATGTGCCCAAAGGGGCAAGACACTTTTGTGCAGGAGGGATGACTTAGATTATTCCGCGCGCGCGCCTCCGCCGCCGTCCGGCCGGCTCGGCTCGGTTCGGGTGTTACTATTAATTTTTTGGACCAAATTTCTTTATGAAATTTATCATAAATTAATTTTGGAATGTGATTGTGTCATTGGACCAATCAGAATTCATTGAGTCATTGGACCAATCAGAATTCAGACGACACATCATCCGACCAATCAGAGGATTGGATTAATTCGAAATTAGCATTATTAATTTCGCCTAGCTTCTTTCCTTGATTAAATATTCAGGGGCTTTTGTTTTCTTTGGCGCCTCATTTTTTTTTAAATTTCCCTCCTCCAAAACGGGCTCTTTTTTAGCATCAGCCTTGCAAGTTTGAATCAAGGGGTTTACACAAGCATCCACATCTTTCGGATAAGTTTTAGGCATCAAATTCTCTGCAACATCGCAAGGGATAACATCCGTTTTCTCCAGCAAATCCTCAATCTCTCCAAACAACGGATGTGTATCGATTCCCAATTAATTCTTCGCCAAAACCTTAAACGCGATGCATTGACTATCGCATTGCAGTGACCACCGCGATGCATTGACCACCGGGATGCAGTGACCATCGAGATGCAGTGACAATCGTGATGCTGTGACATTTGATGATGCGACACCGAGATAAAGCGACACCGCGATGACATTTGATATTTTTCCGACTTAATTTCAGAAAATCGATTTTTTTATAAATTCGACTTCAAACGGCTATATTTTTTTTTTATATAAAACTCCGATCAACATATTTATTTCACCTTAATTCATATTTTTTCGTCCTCTTTATTATGATATTTTATTTGATATTTTTTCAACTTAATTTCAGAAAATCTATTTTTTTTTTTCTTTATAAATTCTACTTCAAACGTCTATATCCTTTGATATAAAACTCCGATCAACATAATTCTCTCACTATAATTCATTTTTTTTCATCATCTTTATTCTGATATCTCATTTTATGAAGTGACACATTATGCGGTGACACCCAATGACACCAATATTTTATGAAGTGACATCCAATGATAACAACATTTTAGGATGAAAGAATTATGTTGATCGTACGAGCTCGGCTCGATATCATTAACGAACGATCTTGCACGAGCTTAAACATGTGACAAGAATTGCTAATGAGTGCAACCTTCTTTTTATTTTATTTTTTTCGATTCTTAAAATGCTCATACGCAATTATAAGGAGAGAAAAAGTAACTTGGTGTCTCAAGACTTTCTCAAAGAAGTCTTCCAATTTTAGGGTCTATAACAAGTGCTTTCAGTAGCATAATACCTCCCGATCTTCCCAAATTCAGCTGCATCTTCTAATTATTAGAAGATAAAGTCAAAGGATATAAGAAGGGAGTTCAGAAAATAGAGATGATACATCGTGAAAGATAAATAGTTCTTCAAATAAAAGATTGAGATTGTATTTTAATTTCAGTTTAAGATAAGATATATCTTAAATAAAGTTTTATTTAATTATAATGATCTCTCCTCTATATATAGAGGAAGCAATGTAACATTTCATCCATCTCAATAAAACTACAGTTCATTTTTTTATTATTTAGTATTTTTTTTCTCTTTATGGTATCAAAGTCGAGTGGGGTGTTGGAAGTAATACCAAAGATAATTTATGTAATTGTATTTATAATTAATAAATGATGATTTATTCTCATCTTATTATTTGCTTCGTCTTATAAGTAATACACTCACGAAAACCCCAAGTCGTATCATATGTAGCCTTATAACTTAGTGTGTGTCATACATGAGGATTAAGTTTATGGTGATACACTTGAAATATTAGTCCGTGGTGAACTTAATCAAAGTATGGGGTCTATTGATTAAACCACCATTAATGCGCTTAGAACACTTTATGGTGTGACCGTCTTATCCGGACCGTCAACATTGGTTGTCTAAGTGGGGCATTTATATATGATGAGAGTCATATAGATTTGGACCGATTTAATCTGCGTTTCTCATATAATTCCGTGCCTGAACACTTTATGGTGTGACCGTCTTATCCGGACCGTCAACATTGGTTGTCTAAGTGGGGCATTTATATATGATGAGAGTCATATAGGACTGGACCGATTTAATCTGTGTTTCTCATATAATTCCGTGATTGAAAATTTTTAGTAAATCACAAGATGATCATATATGGATTAACCTTAATCCTGAAGTGATTGCAGACTCCTGCTTGTTTCAAGATAGGGTTTGATGTGTTCGTTAAGGATCGCTAAGAGGCGCGATCTGAATCACTTTCACGTTGGCACTATTCTGGAATGAGTGAGAAGTGTGTGTTTCACAAATATGGAATCCATTCCTTCCTGCGGGAAGTAGAAAGACAATTCCCTTATTTGTTGATCCTAGAAACTGATCGATCAGCGGAGTTCTTATTAGTTATGAACTAATTGATCACTAGTGGGTTAATGGTAAATAAGGATAAGATGTATTGAAGAAGGTTTACGGAAATAATCCCCCTTCATTACGGATAGTCTATGGAGGGTCAGTTTATATGCAATGATTATATCAATGGACACTTATCAACTCGACTCGACGTTTTGAGAATAAGTTATATCTATAACTGATGAACGTAGATCAAGTGATAATAAAATACTTGACCACCATAAACCAATACTAGCAAGAGGACTAGGTCCATCGTAGTATAGCTATAGCGAATCAAGGTCGATCCCACAGGGAACCAATTATGGATCATTTATATACAAACAACTACTTATTCATATCAAGGACATAAAGGCGGTCTACGACCAACGAAGGACAAGAAAAGTAAAGGACACGACTCGACACAACACATAACGTAATTAACCTCCCCAATTATCATGTTATCGTTTGGATCTAGAGATTCTATATAATTAAGCTAGACTCGACAACTATTAATCCGATTCGTATTTCTTTTATATTGGCTACGGGAGTCATCCCCTAAACTAGATCTAGCTCCGGGTAGGCCATCCAGATCACTATGCTACATCACGTGACTTCGCTTTTTCGGCCTCCATCTTATATGACTCGCACGCTTACAAAGCTAGGGATGCCAATATTAACCGTATTCCTCACCTAGGCAACATTCCTTTGTTCAGGTGTACTTCCTAAGCGATCGCATCAGTCTCCGTCCCATTAACACTAACTTTTAGGTATCATGTTAATCTACGATGTACATATAACTAGGTGTGCACAATTCCCTAATACAGAACAGATCTAGATCTCCCTGAAAGTCCCGGAAGATCAATTCATGAGCCGACCTGGAGAGCCTCTATTGGTATTTCCTAATCATACGATTAAAACAGACGAGCAACGTGGCCGTAGCCATACCTACTAAGATAAGAAATTCTAAGTGGACAATCACACCATAAAGAGCGTGGCTGATTGACGCGCGAAAACCTAAATCTTAGCGCTTTACATACGTAACGGATAAATAGAGATTCATAAAGCAATTATATAGATCTACTAAAAACACGGTTGTCGATCATACCAAAGTCATCTATAGGTCACTGGATAACAGATCTGGGCGTGTGGATCCTTATAGACAAGGAATCCCCACTTCCTCATATCGTATCCTTAGATCTACATCGTTCGTGAAGAACGAACAACCTCAAACGATAAACAATAATTGGGGACTTAATTACAAAGAACTAAGAACAAATAAATACACGAACTTACATTATTGCAGATCTTGCATAAAAACTGCTCTAAGAAAACTGAAGATTTTATTATAAACTGAGAAGTGTAAAAAATGTATTGTGTAAAGAAGTGAGGTGTTTTTGGCGTGTATAACATGCCTTTATTTATAGGGGTTCAAACAAATTAAGAGATATACTTCAAAATGTCAAAACAAATAAGAGATAACTCCCGGCCGATCTCCAAAAGATGAAGTGCGCCCCCCCTTCATGCATATCCTCAAAGTTGGCGCCATCTTGGAGCCTTTTGTCATGCTTATCCGATCTTTTCGTGCTAATCCGATATTTATCTTGAATTTCCTTTGATTTATCTTGAGATTTAATTCTTCCATTTGTATTTATCCTCATAATTATCCAAATCTGCAAAATAGATATTTATCCCAAAATAAATCTTATTTAAATAAAACGGATAAATATAATAAAAATGGATAAATTCCGATTTATAAATAAAAACAGATAAATACCATAAAAAATGGATAAATACCAAATTATATTTTATAAATCACAAAACATTAAATAATACATATAAACATGTGATTTAATATAAAATACATATTATTAATCTCGATTTAAGGTCAACGTTGATGACTTTTACGGGTATAATTTGACCGTCATCAATAACCGATAGAGTTCAGTTTCGGATTTATGGTGGCGTAATTCCGGATTTAATGAATTGAGTAGAAATATTCTGTTCGATGGATATTTTATTCAATTTTTTGTAGCTACTGGTTATAGGTCATTGGTCCCCGGGTTTGCTCCTAACACGTGAGTGTTTTCTCATTTTATGGAACCTCGAGAATAAATTAAATAGTTGGTCTATTTAATGAATATGCAATATTATTTATTTGGTAATTAATATGTGAAATAGAAAAGACATTTTCTATTAAATAATGATGAAAGTGGCGCCTCACATGTAGATAAATTAGGAGAAGAAAGTTTCTTAGATTATCTCATATGTGTAATTAATTAATTATCTATTTGTTGGATAATTAATGGAAAAATAAGAGATTGTATTTTTGGGAATTATCTCTTATTTTTTGTCAAATATCTTTTCCATATGGGAATAGGTAATTGTGGTGTGAAAATGATAACTCTGTTGACTAGTTATTTTCCTATATAAAGAGAGTCCTCACAACACAACACACACTCACAATTGGCGCCACCACTATAATTAAAGAAAGAAAAATTAGTTTCTTGCCTTAGTCATTAAGAAAAAAAAACCTAGGTTTTTCTTGTGCATATTCGAGGAGGTTCTATACGGCGATGATCGACGCGTCCACCGATCGTCGCTAGAGATACAATCCGGAAGACTACGGCTTCTCCTTGGTCGACTATTTCTTCCTTTACTGTTGAGGTAAATCTACTAACCTTCTTGTAGATTGTTAATTAATTATGTGAATTAAAGTCGTGGTAAAATTGAATGCAAATTTAATTCAGTAGCTTCATTGTGCATGATCGAGTGTCTCAATCGGTCTTGTGAATCGATCGACGATCCAATTGTGGATCGGATCCGGATTCGGTTTCGTATATCCAAAGATTTGGTATCGTGAGACAAAATAAAGCGATTTTGCGATCATGATTGCATAATTAATTAATAAGGAGTGGAATAGAATAAAATTGCATCTTTTATTTTTTTTTATGCGATGAATGTTTTGGTTGACAAGATGGATTGGAGTTGGTATTTGTTTACCGTTAGATCTATTGTAAACCCGGTTTTTGGGAATATGATATAATGTAATTAGTTTTGCAATTAAATTTTCTGGTTTTATTTATTTCGCCGAGTGGCCTTTTAAATTTGGATGAAGACATGAAGAGAAAAGATGTAGCACAGTGGTAAAGACACAAGTTCAATTGTGTGTAGACCTGAGTTTGAATCCCCTTAGCCGTGTAAATTTCTGAAACTTTCTTTATTTTTTGCTCCTCGTTTTTTATTTTTATTTTTATTTTTTGTTCGTAAATTTAAAAAAAAAAAACGAAAACGGGAAAAAAAAAGGGGAGCAGGGAATCAAACTCAGGTGGTGATGAACGAAGAAGGAGTTTCAACCAACTCAGCTAGAAGGATTTTTATTGAAGAATTGGAGCAGAAAATTCTTATACCAGTCGGCGGCTGCGCAATAATTTAGGGTTTATTCGTTTATTTATAGATTAGATACGGGAATACCAACGGTCCATCTCCGTGGTTTACTTTTACGCATTTATTTTCATGTTTGACAATTTATGTGAGATAACCATGCCATGACATGCATCATATTAATGAATTTTACTCCTAGCATATGCATACATGTAGATAATTAACCGTGATAATAATTAGGCATGTATGAAACCTAATTAAATTAGATTAATTAAGGTACTTAATTAAATTAATTAAAACGAACGGAATTTTATTGGGATTCAAAATTCATATGATAAAATAAAATTTACTCGGTAAATTTAATTTTGGGATCTAAAAATTATTTGTAGATTTTAATTATGTAGTGAATACATAAAATAATTTTAATAATTGAGAAATTAGAAAATCCGGAAAAGTTGGACACCAACTGAGCAAAGGTTCGAAAATGGTTCGGGCGGTCAACAGGGCTTCGGCTCAACTCGACTTGTCCGTCCAAGTGCGGGGTTAGCCACGGGGGTCCGGCAAGGTCAAGCTATCCGGAGAGCTGAGGCTCAATAGGGCAACCTTAGCCCGATTTTCAACCCAGTACCCGTACACGTGCGACGTTAGCGTCGGGGGTCTGGCAATGTCAAGCTATCCGGCGAGTTTCGGCTCAATGGGGCAGCCTTAGCCGAATTCATCCAGCAGTCGTATATGAACCAACGAAGAGGACGGGTCGGCTTAGCCAATCCCGACACCGTTCGGTGAACTCGGTTAAAGCTCAGCCAGGGTTTAATACCGATAAGTTGATGATTGCTTTTCAAGATTTATTGTTTTCAAATTATTGAGATAAAATTCTACAATCCTAAAATTTTATCATAACGATATTAGGACCATAAAATTCTTTTAGTGAATTTTAATTGTGTAGTGAGTACACAAGAGATTTTCTAAATAATCGATAAATTGGAAAATCATGAATATAGTGTCACTAATTAGGCGGTATTTGGAACCGATAAACTAGTGAGAGCTTTAAATTTAAATGATTTATTGTCTTCAAATTATTGGGAAATTCATAAGTCCTAATATATTAGGATTATAAAATTCTTGGTGAATTTTAATTGTGCAAATATTTGTTGAAATAGTGTCCTAAACCCAATCGAGTTGGATGAGGATCCGACCGGTCGGATCATTTTACTATTTCTTCATGTTTATACACATATTAAATGGCTTTTACATTTGTCATATATATATATATATATGTGTGTGTGTGTGTGTGTGTGTGTGTGTGTGTGTGTGTGTGTTTTTTAAAGAACCAATTATGAATTGTTATATGATAACGCCCTTAGTATTAAATCGTGATAGAGAAACCATTATAGGCGATTATGGTTGATGAGATCTCTAATCACTTTAATAAGTTTGATATTTAAATGTCTCTAGGCTGATGTACTATTAAACAGGGCATTGATAGTATAGACAGGCTAGCACGTATTAGACGTCTTCTGTCTTTAAGGACAAGGATAGATCTCATCTATCGAAGTATGGAGGCACTTGGGTTGTATGTGGACGTGTGTTAGAGAATGCGTACGTTAGACTGACCCACTTACACGGTTAAGTGTCACACTATGTGGCGGTTGTGTAATTATTCTTAGGACCGGAGTCTTTATGACATTACGGTGTGGATTGTCATGCTTTGACACTATTGAGGTTTCCCCTAACCATGGGGCGATCATGCAGTACTGAAGCATGTGGAGCATACATGTTTGGTCGTCTGGGAATCGCGTACCCTATCAGTAGGGGTCATGCCATACCATTGTTTTCCGACTACGGTCCAAAAGCACAAAGCATAACAATCCAAATGATGGGATCGTAAATTATTGGTATTTCATTGCATTTTCAAGATTATTTTCTATAGAGATATGCGCTTTTATGGTGTGTTTGATGTTGTTTTACAGATTTGATGAAAATAAGCTTTGGAGGAGTGTTTTTATTATGTGTGACATGGAATGGAAGAGTGGTTTTAAAAGATGTGACTGCAGAAGAAAAAAACTGGAAAATGGTATGATCATACCATTATATTAAAGTGTGGCTGTTTGCAATGTGGAAGAAAAGATGGATTGTGTAGGCTTATTTCCTATTGGTCCATCATTAAAAGACTCCTTATTTCCTATTGGTCGAATAATTTAACTTTTCTTTTATTTATTATTTTAATATTTTAATTTAAGAAGAAAAGAAAGTGGCGTAGCCACCCATGGGGGGGGGGGGGGTGGGTGAATTCACTCAGCAAATAAGTAATTTCAATAGTTAGGTATCAGAACGACGGCTGCGGCACCTGCTACTACCATTGTTGCTAGCTTTTACTTTTATTTTGATCTCCTTTTCTGAATTCAACATGATATTTTGGATCAATCAATTTTTATGGTGAGTTCTTAATTAATTTTCTTTCTAGTTAAATTATTATTGAAGCCTCGATTGATGCAACTGTGAGATCGAATTGGGTTCATTCCTTGTTTTATTTGTTGGTATTTATTCATCTTTTGATTTATTTGTCTCTACGGTTAATGGTTAGGTTGGTTATTTTCACGAGATAAGTAATTTAATCATTGAATCGTCAGCTAGTTGGAATAGCAAATCCGTAATCGTTTGTGATTTTCATAAAAATAGCACATGATATAAGTTTTTCGGTTCGCAGCTGGGAAATCCGCTACGATAAAGATGAATAATCTGAATTAAAATTAAACCGCGTGTGCGTTAATATTTAGAATTTGGGTCTCTCAGAATGTAGTGCTGCCGGAACACCAAACTCCTATGACCGTGTCTAGGAGTGGCTTTCGGTTAGATGGTAATTAGTGACCGTGTCTTGATTATCAAAACTAGGAGAGATTGGTTACTTGGCGCGTGTCGGTAACTATAACCAGTTTATCAATGAATTAACGAGTCATCTGTGCATCAGTGATCAGTTGAGTAAATCGAGGTGGATTTAATGATTTTAACTGGAACCTTTCTTTTACTTTTTTTTTTCTTCAGATTCTTAGTTTTTTTTTATTCTTAGGAAGTAGTTATAAAAATCCAAATATCTTTTTTTTTTGTCGATTTTAAGAGAAATAAATTCACCGTTCCCTATGGAGACGATCCTGCTCACCCTATACTCGTTATAGGCAAATTTTGGCGCCATTGCCGGGGATCGAAGTTAATTGATTTATTTCAGGGAGGTCCTTTTCTACTTACTACTCTCAATGCATGCATATTAGTTATCTCATTAGCATTATACATAAAGCATATTAGTTGAGTCTCATTTCATTTCCTTTTCACATTTGGCCATACATTGGGACAATGTACGTTTCAAGTGTGGGGGGATGATGTATTTATCATTCAGGGTTATCATTTTAGACTATATCATACATTATTATTTGCATTAAAAAAAACAAAAAAAAACATAGCATGTTAAATATTTAGCGTTGCATTTTAGAACTTCATAGAACCAAGAATGCACATGATTGACACTTTACCGACCTTTTTATTTCTATCTTGTATGAATTAATAAGAATCAAATGGTGAAGAATCAATGTAAGCACACACTCACTTTATAATATCTGTTTATAAGTTTTTGGGTAGTAAAATCTTTGAACCTAAACGAAAACCACTTAAAAGTGAGGTATACTTAGCCAAAGAGCGCACTCGCTCATATTTTCCTTTGAGTGGTATCTACACATTCCAATGTCATTCTAGAATTTGCGTTGGCATACATTTCGAGACCACATATTCAGGTTCAGTGTACTTAAGTGATTGAGGCACCTAGAATTTAACCCCTTCTAGACCCACTTTTGTTAGCTTACGATATTTATCCCCAGTGAGCTCCGTCTAGCTTTGGACCCTTTCTTTGATTAAACTCTAGAAAATTAGACCGATCTTAAAAAAACTTGATCGGCCTCACTAGGTTTCCACTCTAACCGGCAGAGTACCGGGTCGACTGTAGTCTAGATCGGTGAGCAAGGTCGTATCCACATGGAGAAATCTAGTTGAATACCAAAGCGGCCCAAACAATTAGTCTAGGTGTATCCATTAATCAAGAAGAAAGTGTGAACCAACTACGAAACAACTACTGAAAGGCGAACTAAAAGTGCGATTAACTAAAACTACAATGACTCGAACGCAGCGGAAATGATATGAAATGAGGTGACTCGGGTGATGTTCCAATGAACTAGATATGAACTCTCATAACTACTCGGAATCAAGCTTCACTAACGAATTCTTAACACATTCAAGGTGTAATTCGCTATAATAACGTCAATCGATCTCTCGCATCAACGAACTATAACCAAACACCAGACCTATCGGCTAGGACTAGATTAGGATGAATGGCTATGCATTAAAGGACTATGAATTTCCCAATTCAAGATTAGGCAACTCACACACTAGAAATCAATTCTATCTCTAGATGATTTTACTATGTGTTCATGGTGACTAGTTCCATGTCAATTCTTACGATTAGGCCTCGAATTAACACTTAGATTATGCAATTAGTGATGAATTAATCACACCCATAAAGATCAATCACCATAACGTGAACCAATTAAGAACATACAAGACAACCCAACTTGAATCCAAGCAATTACAAGATTTCTAGCTCATTTTCTCATCACCCAAGACACAAGGAACTTAGCTACTCATGATTTCAACAAAAACACAAAGAAAAGATGAGATTAAACTAAAGCAAGCCATGAAATAGAAAATTAAAAGTAAATTCGAAATTATACCTCAATCAAGTAAGAACTATGAACTTAGCTCAAATCCCATGGAGATTCACCATGGGAATGATGAATTCACCATTTTAGAAGAAAGCCCAAGCTTAATTACACACTAATTTGGAGTTTAAAGACCTAGGATACTACGTTTTAAGCTAAGGAATGAAGAAAAGTGAAGAGAAGAGTTTTTGGGGTTTTTTCTAATCTAATTCTAATCTAGAAAGTATGGCGTCTCTCCCTCTCTTGGCTGAAAGTTCGATTTTATAGTGCAGAATTTGGTGCATAAGAGTGCGCTTCTCTCGAGGCAAGCGTGCACTGCATATTAGGTAACATTCATTTGGATTTACTAGGAGCTCAAGCGTGCGCTTGACCGGCAAGCATGCTCTTGGTCGGAATAGTGGAAATCTCAAATGCACCTCGAGAGTGCGCTTGTCATGAGCAAGCATGCTCTTGTCCGAAATGCAGTTGGATTATTTGACCAGGGGCCTCAAGCGTGCGCTTGGACTGAGGCAAGCGTGGGCTTGTGCTGACTGCTCCATTTTTCTTCCCAAATGATGACTCAGGCGTGCTCTTGGTCGAGGCATGCATGCTCTTGTCCCGATTTTCTTCAAAAATCACATCTAGCTCCATTTCTCTCAATCCATTCATCACCAAACCGAGACGCTTAGTCGGTGTACATCTTCTTTATCATCTAAGACCTGGAAAGGCTCAACACCAAATACAACCGTAATTCCCATAGGGTACCGCATACCCCGTGTGTGCTATAAAAATGTCCACATTTTGCGATAAAAATGAGATTTTATAAAATGTGCGATGTGGAAACGTGAGTGATGAAAATAGCATGAAATAGCATCTAAGTGATAGAAATGCAGCTCGGAATGCTATAAAATGATGTGAAAAGGGTGTGAAATGCATAGGAGGGTTGACTATCATCATAGACCCATGGTCTTTTCTTACGATATCCCCTCTCTTGTTGACCCTATTGTCAGGAGATTGAATGAATAATTGCATGATATTTTGAAGAAAATTTACCAAGAACTAAATATTTTGGGAAAATGGCTCAAATTTCTTGAGTGTGATGTGTATTGCCAGATAAAAAGAAAAAAAGACAAAAAAGAATGTGTTGAAAAAAAAAGAAAAAAAAGAAGAAGAAAGAAACGAAAAAAAAGATTGCAATGAAGAAGTGTTTTATATATTGAAGAAGTAGCTTGTTTCCTAACATTGTTTGTGAGCTATTTTGGATATTGTTGTTTGCACTTCTATTCTTGGTGTGTTTTCAGAGTCTTCATACAAGTTGGAGCCATTTTTGTACTTCAGTTGAAGTTATTCTTGGTGACTATGTGATAATTGGTGTTATTATTCACGCTTTCTCCTTGACAATTTAGCCTATATTATCCATTTTCCCTACCTTGTTTTCTGTCCCTAGCCCCATTACAACCCTGTGAAAGACCTCATGATTTGTGTATTGGATTTGAATGCATAAAGGTGGAGATTTGACAGATATGTAAACATATGGTAATGCTTGGATATGATGTGTGTTGATTTTGAGGGTGTGTGAATACTCCCTGTTCATATAATATACCGAGTGATATCCGTGAGGAGATGTTGGGGTTTGTTG
The DNA here is from genome assembly GCA_026214975.1 of Gentiana macrophylla. Classification (NCBI taxonomy): domain Eukaryota; kingdom Viridiplantae; phylum Streptophyta; class Magnoliopsida; order Gentianales; family Gentianaceae; genus Gentiana; species Gentiana macrophylla. The sequence continues at coordinate 90,599,442 of CM047817.1, forward strand.
ATTTTGCCACTTGAAAATTTGTGAATCAATGTGATAATGTAAGTTGTATGAATACTAGTGTGTGGTATACAATGTTTGATCACCATTTGACTTGAATTATGACATGTGAGATAGATAAGAAGGTTGGACGTGCGTCATTTTTGGATATTGTTGGTGCTTTGAAGACATGTTAGGATCATGGACCATGCATTTTGCATTTTTCACGGTCTAGTCGACAGTAGTAGGATGCTTGGGGACATGCATCATTCAAGTGTGGGGGAATTTGATGAGATCGTAAATTATTGGCATTTCATTGCATTTTCGAGATTATTTTCTATAGAGATATGCGCTTTTATGGTGTGTTTGATGTTGTTTTGCAGATTTGATGAAAATAAGCTTTGGAGGAGTGTTTTTATTATGTGTGACATTGAATGAAAGAGTTGATTATAAAAGATGTGACTGCAGAAGAAAAAACTGAAAAATGGTATGATCATACCATTACATTAAAATGTGGGTGTTTGCAATGTGGAAGAAAATATGGATTTTGTAGGCTTATTTCCTATTGGTCCGTCATTAAAAGACTCCTTATTTTCTATTGGTCAAATAATATTTGACTTTTCTTTAATTTAAGAAGAAAAGAAAGTGTAGCCACAGGGGGTGAATTCACTCACCAAATAAGTAATTTCAATAGTTAGGTATCAGAACGACGGCTGCGGCACCTGCTACTATCATTGTCGCTAGCTTTTTATTTTTATTTTGATCTCCTTTTATGAATTCAACATGATATTTTGGATCAATCAATTTTTATGGTGAGTTCTTAATTAATTTTCTTTTTAGTTAAATTATTATTGAAACCTTGATTGATTCAACTGTGAGATCAAATTGAGTTTATTCCTTGTTTTATTTGTTGGTATTTATTCATCTTTTGATTTATTTGTCTCTACGGTTGATGATTAGGTTGGTTATTTTCGCGAGATAAATAATTTAATCATTGAATCGTCAGCTAGTTGGAATAGCAAATCCGTAATCGTTTGTGATTTTCATAATAGTAGCACATGATATGAGTTTTTCGGTTCGCAACTGGAAAAATCCGCTATGATAAAGATGAATAATCAAATTAAAATTAACCCGCGTATGCGTTAATATTCAGAATTTGGGTCTCTCAGATTGTAGTGCTGCCGGAACACCAAACTCCTATGACCGTGTCTAGAAGTGTCTTTCGGTTAGATGGTAATTAGTGACCGTGTCCTGATTATCAAAACTAGGAGAGATTGGTTACTTGGCGCGTGTCGGTAACTATAACCAGTTTATCAATGAATTAAGCATGATCATCACATTGCATCGGTGATCGATTGAGTAAATCGAGGTGGATATAATGAATTTAATTGGAACCTTTCTTTTACTTATTTTCAGATTCTTAGTTTTTTATTCTTAGGAAGTAGTTATAAAAACCCAAATATCTCTTTTTTGTCGATTTTACGAGAAATAAATTCACCATTCCCTATGGAGACGATCTTGCTCACCCTATACTCGTTATAGGAAGTTGGTAAATTTATTTTTGGCGGTTTGACACCCACCACCAAACCTTTCCAATTATTTTTTTCATGCAGAAGATCATCTTCAACGTTAGTAGAATTTAACCTATTTTATTAAGTAACATTGAGAAGAAAAAAAAAATTTGTTCATGATTCCACACATATTGCATTTGCATTCGTCCATGGTTTTTTAAGGGAGCCTGTATTCGCACCACGGACAATTTATCAATATATCACTTTATATCTACCTTTACACCACACTTGGTTTTCAGTATTTTTCTTCTTTAATTACACCACAATATTTTACCTTTACACCAACTTTTAGGATTACTGTTCAGATTTCTCTCCTTCTTTTTTTTTTTTTTTTTTTTTAATTATTTATTATTATTGCTGTGGCTTTCTAATTGATTGACATTTGCATCAGTTTTCGTTGACATTTTTTTTTCCTTCTAGGTCGCCGGAAAAAGAAGAGGTGGGTAGGGGAGGAAGAGCGAAGAGGGAAGATGAATTCTGTTGACTTTTGACGAAGATGAATAAAAAGAAGATGAAGATGAAGATATAATTAGAGAATTGTTTTTTTTGTTAATTTTAGATGTGTGGGGCGGAAATTAAAATAATAAATTCTGGAGTTAGCAAAAAATGTTTGTCACAAGTTCTTTTTTTATAATAAATGTGGTGTAGAGGTGGATTTAGTGATCCTGAAATAATATGTGTGGTGTAAGAAGTATATGCCATGTTTTTTCATTCTAACGTGGTGCAGTGGTAGATCTAAAGTGATGTGAATAAATGTCTTTTTTTTTAAAAAAAAAATCTTTTTATTTGTTTTTATCCCCAATACATATATGAATAAAAAATCTATGTTATAAATAAATTATCTTGAATATAACATCTATGTGTCATTTTAGCATCCATTCTATCCCTTGGCTTCCAATCTGTTTTTTTTTTTTATGCAAGTTGAAGTAGATCTGATGCAACGACCAGAATCGGAGGCAAACACAACTCAACCCACAAACACACCAAGACCCCGGAAGAGCCGGAAATACGTGCGCCGTGGAGTCAGACTACAAACACAAAGGGACTCCGGAAAAGCCGAAAAAACGTGCACCGGAGTGGAGATGCTGTCCAAAATATGGCACAACAAACTCAGCCTCCAAACCCAGCCTCATTTGAGGGAGGACATTAGAAGATAAAGTCAATATAAAAATGGAGTTAAAAAAATAGAGATGATACATTGTCAAAGATAAAATAGTTCATCAAATAAAAGATTGAGATTGATAATTGTATTTTAAATTCAGTTTAAGATAAGATATATCTTAAATAAAGTTTTATTTATTTATATTATGATCTCTCCTCTATATAAAGAGGAAGCAATGTAGCATTTCATTTATCTCAATAAAACAACAATTCAGTTTTCTATTATTCAATATTTTTTTTCTTTACTAATGATGGGAATATCTTAACTAGAAGATCAAGAACTCCAATAGCAAAATCCATTATTTCAATAGGCACTTTCAAGAACTTGGGATCTTGTCCCAAGAGTCTAAAAAGTATCTCCCCTCGTTCTAATGGTGTCACAGCTTTCCCAGGCCCTCCAATTGGCAAGATCAACATGCAATCGGCGACAAATGAGCGAAATCAGGGCAAAATTAGGATTTTAGTCCTGTAACTTGACATATTTTGGATTTTAGTCCTGCTTCTGCTCCGGTGAGGAAAATGGTCCTCTAACTTGTTTTTTTTTTGGAAAAATAGTCCTATCCGCCGGAAATAGCTGACTAGGCACTGGAATGTTTAAAAAACGCTTATGTGGCAGCCACTATGCAGCCACATTGAATCCTATGTTGCTGTGGATCCCATTTTACTTTAAAAAATGATTTCTCCTTCCAATTTCTCCCAATTTCATCCATCCAAATCTAATCCCATTTTTTTTCTTTACTAATGACGGGAATATCTTAACTAGAAGATCAAGAACTCCAATAGCAAAATTCATTATTTCAATAGGCACTTTCAAGAACTTGGGATCTTGTCCTAAGAGTCTAACAAGTATCTCCCCTCGTTCTAATGGTGTCACAGCTTTCCCAGGCCCTCCAATTGGCAAGATCAACACGCAATCGGCTATAAATGAGTGAAATCAGCCTCACTTATTGGTTTGCAAGCACACAATTTTCCCTCCCCAAACATTTCAGCCTCACTTACTGGCTTGCGAGCACACAATTTTCCATCCCCAAACATTAGATAAGGCTTTCCATCTTTTACCAATTCAACCTGTCCCCACCCAAGCTTTTGAAAAATGTTGTAGGCCTAACAATACTTAGTAAATCCTTTATCTGATTCGGATTCTTTTACCAATTCATCTTCCAGTTTCAACTGTGATCTCTGAAATTCAAGAAGGGGATTTTGCACACAAACAACATATAACAAAACAAAATGAGAAGCCTCAAATTCTCTACCTGCAATCAAACTATTCTTTGTAAACTCATAGTCAATTTTCCGTGAGTCAATTTTCCATGAGTCCTCACCATTGGAATCTGGATACCATCTACGGCGGAAGAAACGGAGGCTCAGATTGGTAGCGGAGAATCAGTCTCCCCTTCATATGCTATCCATCATATTGCTGGTATTACCTCGCTAATAAGATAAATCTTATGTTTCCGTTCCCAGCATGAAGCAACGATCAAAATAACAAAAATATTGACGAAAATATCTAATTAAGACAATTAGATATACCTGAATGATACTAAAATTGAAAGAAAAGAGAGGTTCGACGGCAGCCTCAAATCTGTGAATTGAGATCGATGAATAACTCCAATTGATACTTTCTGAAGGAAAAAATAGGAGAGAGTCCTTCATAAAGATAAACATTTGAATAGATACGCTAGCAAACTTTAACAGAAGAAAATTGCGAGGAAGAAGAGAGAGGGCTAAATTACAATTTTTGTCCTCTAACTAGACACGTTTTTCAATTTTGGTCCTGGTTTTTCTCTGGCGACAATTTTAGTCTTGTAAGTGGTCTTTTTTTTTGCAAAAATAGTCCTGGACGCTTTTGCAAAAATAGTCCTGGACGCCGGAAAGACCACTTACAGGACTAAAATTGTCGCCGGAAAAGACCAATTTTAGTCCTGTAAGTGGTCTTTCCGGCGTTCAGGACTATTTTTACAAAAAAAGACTACTTACAGGACTAAAATTGTCGCCGGAGAAAAACCAGGACCAAAATCCAAAAACGTGTCTAGTTTTTTTTTTGAGTGGAAAAAAACGTGTCTAGTTAAAGGACCAAAATTGTAATTTAGCCGAAGAAAGAGAAACAGAGGCCGAAAAAGGAAGGCTCCATTTGTTTTCGTTAGAGTTTTTTTCGGAGTTTTTTTTTTATATCACTTCTCCCATCATATCATACAATTCTCTTACCAATCATTTCTTTAGCTATAAATAAAAAAATATTAAATTATCTTTCATCATTTCACTTTATCAACTTTATAACATTTTTTTACCATTATTTTATTTATTATACTATTTTATTTCACTAATCATTTCATAATCTACACAAATTTAAAAAAAAAAAACATCTTAAATTTATAATCATTACTTCAATCACTTTATTTAAAACAACCACAAAAAAACTCCAACCCAAAACAAACGGAGCCAAGAGTTCGTCAATTTTTATTTTATTTTATTTGGGAAGTCAGCGTTTGTTATAAGGGCAACTCTAGTTATAAACCTTTGTCACATCATATTTGTATAAATCTTTTCGGTATAAACCTTTTTCTCTACAATAGATATACCTTTTACAAAATTTTATACCATGGACCCACTACATATAATTTTTTTTTCTCTACTACACACAAACTTAAAAAAAATACACTTTGCAGCTTTTCTCTTGGTTTGAACCGGTTCATTTTTCCAAAGCTTTTGTTTAAGGCTTTGCACAATCATCACTAGTCCAATAGTATAAAGCTTTTCATAAAGCTTTGAAAAAAAAAAACCCCTCATCAGAGAAGCTCTAAGGGGTAATTCAGGATACTTATTTTATTTAAATAATGTCCTTATAAAAGATATTTTTTGTGTGTCCTAAATGATTAATTAAGTCTCTAAACTGGTTCTTATAAACAAATACCCAAAAGTTAAAATATAGCCGTTAACTACTATTTAATTTGTGGTTTCAAAAAAACTACTATTTAATTTGGATTTATGAAAAAAAAAAACTACTACTAAATTTTTCCATATCAATAAACTATTTTTTTTTAACGTTTTATTCAACCAAATCAGCAATGCAAGCGTTCAAAACAATCGTAGGGAAAGAACTTCATTCACTCTGAGAGACAAAAGGGACTCTATAGGGGAAGACCTCATTCTACTCTGAGGCCAAAAGGGACCCTAAAGAAACTAATAAATGAGCCGGAGAATTACCCGTTCTCTTAATAAAGAAAAGGAAAATTTGGCAAGCAAATAGAGAGGAAATGTCTTTACAAATTACAATCCTTGATGATATTCCCAGTTTCAAACTTATCTTCATCGTTTGAGCGTAACCGTTGAACAATGCTGAGGCAATCTCCTTCCACGATGAGGTTTTGGTAACCGAAGGCCAAGGCAATTGATGGACCTTGATAGAAAGCGAATGCTTCACCCATCTCAACACTAGCTACATCTCCCAAAGCTAATGAAAAAAGTGTAAAACAGCCCTCATTGAAGATCGAAAAATTCCACCAAGTGTGAGAGTGTTTTCTTTAATCGAGGCATCGACGTTTACCTTATAGGAAATCTCAAGAGGGGGGAATGGTATCCACGTGAGACCAAATCATTTTGAAATCCGTAGTAAGAGTTTGTGCCGAGAGGATTAGCGATCCAATGTTAACATCCTTATTTTAAAAAATAAAGCCACATCTCGCTTTCCGAATTCCCAATAAAGACAGAAAATTTCCAAGGCATCATCTTCTTATATACTAATAAGGTAATCGGAAACATCGTGAATAGAACAAAAACTCAGTTCACGCCAACATATGCTTTTAGGAACTCTTTTCCGAACTTCTTCCGGTACAAGACACTGAGACAGTCAAATAAGCGGTAAGAAATTGTGTCTTTCGCATCACCACAAAAGATGACAAAAACTGGGACTAACCTTACGAATCGCCAATTTTTTCATCGTAGGTAAGCAATTTTGAGCACATCGTAAATTCGTAATGCGAAATGGATCACTCTTGGAAACAGCCGAAGTGACCGAATATTGCTCCAGCAAAAGTTTGTTCACGTAAGTCGATGGTAGCCCGATTTGACCGTGTAGACACCTTTATGAGTGTGCGCCAAAAATTTTGTCTTCCGAGGGACCGAAGCCGTAGGGGCTAGAGTAATATCCAAAATAGCTTTAGCGTCATGTGGAAGATGTTGGAACTATTATAGGATTTGTGTAAGTTATGAAAATCTAGTTATCATTAACCGCAGAAATGAAACAGAAACATCCAAGCACATAGAACATTTTTGCATAACAGAATAGAATAGAACATCATTTCATTCATACACTGAAGGATAATACAAACAAATGCAGAAAGCAAGAGTGAAACGAAAATTTATTCAGACTGGAGCGAGTAGAACTCTGTCCTTAAGACATTATTGCCTGACTATATGCACACGGATATTACAATGTCTCCTAAGATACAACAATTCATACCTCTTCAAGTTGATGTACTTCAATGTGAAGAGGAAATCGAACCGATACTGCCTTGTTTATCTCAAACAATGGATGCTGAAAACTATGCCAAGTTTCAGACGCCTCCTTCCACCGCATGACCGCAGATATTGAACAGGAAATTGACGACATCAGATTGACGGCTTCTCGTCGATCCTTTTTATCCAGCCAACTGCCAGTCAATTGCTCAACCTCTGTGTTGATTTCTTCATCCTTCCACTACTGATCGGCCCTTTTTTGTGAAACCCTAGGGTTTCTTCAATTTCGCGATGGGGGAACAAGAGACCAATATGATCCAGACGAAGACGTTTGCTGCAGCCCTTGGGGGATCATCATCATCAACAATACCGGATTTAGGACAACTTTCAACTTGCAGAGGAGAACCGGCATTTTTATATCTAAAACTGAATTAAAGGTTCTGGCTAAACCTTTTGAGAATGCACTGATCGGAAGATTTCCTGACTACAGACCTAGAATTTATGATATACGTAAGTTTTTGGTTAAACTTGAACTTAAAGCTGATTGCACATTGGGAGTTCTCGATAACCGTAATATTCTCATACAACCTGGATGTTTAGACGACTGCAATAGATTGTTCACACGCCAAAAATGGACTATTGGCATATCTCTAAATGGACATTGGATTATCGGTTGAATGAAGAAGCTTCCTTAGCACCTGTTTGGTTTGAATTGCCCGGATTGCCATTACCTATTTTCAATAAGCATTGCATTTGGAAACTTGCTTCATTAATCGGAAGGCCTCTGCAAATTGATGCAGCAACTTCAGACCTACGCCGGCCATCAGCAGCTCGGGTTCTTGTTGAAGTAGATTTACTTAAACCGAGATGTCAACGAATTTGGATTGGGGGAAAGTGGGCAAAATTAGGATTTTAGTCCTGTAACATGGCCTATTTTGGATTTTAGTACTGCTCCTGTTCCGGTGAGGAAAATGGTCCTCTAACTTGTATTTTTTTTTGAAAAATATTCCTATATGCTGAAATAGTGACCGGGCACGAGAATTTTAAAAAAGCGCTTACGTGGCAGCCACCACTAGGTTGTGTCATTGAATCCTATGTGGTTGTGGATCCTATTTTACTTTAAAAAAATGATTTCTCCTTCTAATTTCCCCCAATTTCATCCCTCCAATTCTATTTCCTAATTTACTACTTTGTATCTCCCGTCTAATCCTCTTCCATCTTCTTCCTCCATTTACTACCTTCAATTTTTCATCTTCATCTTTTATTTCTTTAGTTATATATTAAATTCTCTATAATTTGTTTTTAGGCTTCTCCTCTTCAATTGAAAATATCATCGCCAGAAACAGAAGAGATAAAGGTAGTGGTGCCGCAAGTGAGCACTATCCATTTGTTTGAACTTGCTTCTGATGTTGATGCTGTGAGTTTTGGTGGTCTTGCCTTTGATCATTTGAATGGTATATCTGGATAAGAAGGTATATCCGAGTTTTGGTGCGGTTGTATTTCCCGGTTATGCTATGGATGAAACTTCCGGCAAGAATGGTATATCTGGATAAGAAGGTTGCGGTGGTGCTGAATTTTTTGCCGGAAACAATAGCTAATGTAGAGATATGATGAACTTTGGTGCAATTTCTTCGCGAGAACTTCCAATTCCAAATTGCAAACGATTCATCGCCTTTCTCAGCAATTTCAAATTGCAAATTAATTAGAGATTAGATTTTAAGGGACGAAATTGGGGGAAATTGGAAGGAGAAATCCTTTTGTTTAAAGTAAAATGAGGTCCATAGCCACGTAGGATTCAATGTGGCAGCCTAGTGGCTGCTACGTAAGCGTTTTTTAAAGATTCCGGTGCCCAGTCAGCTATTTCCGGCGGATAGGACTATTTTCAAAAAAAAAAATACAAGATAAATGACCATTTTCCTCACCGGAGCAGGACTAAAATCCAAAATAGGCCAAGTTACAGGACTAAAATCATAATTTTTGCACTGAAAAAGATAGGTAAGTATATGCTTAACACATGGAATTCGTAGAAATTTCATTCTATTTGAGAACTTTCTTTAACTAGAAAGAGGGGCGCTCACTCACTTTATGAAGGAAAGTCATTCAACTAGAAATCACGTAGGAGAAGAAAAGATCGATTTAGAAAGTGTCTATAGAGGGCGTAGCCGACTTGGACTTAGCTCGAGCGGGAAAGTGTGCACGATGGATTTTGGCAGATCACTAATGCGGAAGTATGGCCAGAATATTGTGACTATTGCAAGAGAATTGAGCATAGTGATGCAGGTTGTCCCAAGAAACACCCACCAAAGCGTGAAGACAAGCTTCCCCAAAGGTCACATCAAATTTATTGGCCAAAAAATATACTTCAGGAGCCAAAGGAAGCTCATGATGTGCTTGAAATGATTAAAAATGGTGGCGATGCCTTAATGGCGGTTTTGATAGATCAACATGATGATGATGACTTGGGTAATAAGAAGATAAATCAACAGATTGACCAAGTGAGCAAACCCACAATTTCGAGTCCAAAAACTTTAGATAGAACCACGACACAAAAGGATCAAATGGTACAACGCAACACTTTCAGCGTTTTAGCAACAATGAATGATGATGGTGAACCATTGGGAATGACTCAACATTTATCTCTGCAAAAACCAGATCGTATGGCATTTGCAAGCAACAAATCGGATGACGGGATAGCTCTAGAGGAACCACACTCGGAGGACCTTGTTGAATTTCATAAATCACTACCAACACGATTTGAAAAATCTGGTGTGCAAGAGATTGTAAGAATTCCGAGTCATAACAAAGACTCCCCACGTGATCAAACCACAACTATGGATAAGGAGAGGACTCATGTAGATGTCGTGGGAGGACTAGATGAGTTGCAACAACAAGAATTTGGAGAAAAGAGCACAACTTTGATAGATGAAGATAGAAACCGTGCACCGACTGTCACTGTAAAGACTAATATGCAGCAGCCTAATCCAAGTGTCAATGATAACATTGCTAATGGCGTACAACCTCAAACTGATGCACATGCCTTAGAAACATTTCAAGGAAAGAATCAAATTGAGAAACCAGGTGTGGACAATTCAGCTGAACATGTTCATCTATCAGATTCAGGTTCATCAACTCAACAAAGACCGGCTAGAGAACGGAAATTACCTACATACTTACAAGACTATGCCATTGTTGCCGAGACATCAAATCTACACAAACCGAAGTCTTAATGGATAGTCCGATTAACATTCTTTTTTGGAACATTCGGGGTGTTAATAAAGACGACTCTCTAACTTTTGCAAAGAAAATTTATAATGAGAATAAAGTGAATTTTCTGGTTATTATTGAACCTTTGTGTCGTGAACAACAGCTTACCAATGTCAGATTAAAGCTTCATTTTGATAATGGCGTTTCTCTTCTTAAAGGGAAGTTATGGATTTTTTGGAATAATTTTACTTGTGATTTTGTGGAAGATTGTGATCAGATGAGTACTACTGAGATAACTACATCTAGTGGAGAAGTGTTCTTTATCTCGGCTATTTATGCGAAGCATAATAGGGGTGCCAGGAGTCGTCTTTGGGCTGCCATCAATGAAAAGTCTTCTAATGCATTAGGACCTTGGATGTTGGGAGGCGATTTTAATGTCATCCGATCAGTGGAAGAGAGGAAAGGTGGTAATAATCCGTCCTTGGATGATATGACTGACTTTAATGAATGTGTTACTAATTCCGGTATCATAGAGGTAGCTTTTGATGGCCCTGAGTTTACTTGGACTAATAAAAGGATGTGGCAGCGACTTGATAGAATTTTTATCAATGATCATTGGGCTTCAAAATATGATTTAGTTTGTGTTCATCACCTGCCACGGGTTAGCTCGGATCATTGTCCCTTGCTTGTTCGGAGTGGGGGTCAACAACAGGCAAAAAGTAGTTTTCGATTTCTTAATGTTTGGACAAGGCACGAAAGTTTCTTTACGACGGTGAAAAATTGTTACGATGAAAACACGAATTCTATTGGAATGTATAGTCTTGTGGAAAAATTCAAGCGTCTCACTACAGAGTTAAAAGTTTGGAATAGGAATGTGTTTGGAAACATACATGATAAAGTCCACACGGCTTTTAAGGAGTTGAAAGAAGCAGAGGAACATTTTGATTCCTTTGGTGATCAACAAAGCAAGGAAAAACTTTATCACGTGCATTCAGTATATTCAGATTGTTTGATTGATGAAACGATTTTTTGGAGGCAAAAAGCTACTGTCAAATGGATTGCAGTTGGTGATGCAAATACGAAATACTTTCATGCCATATGTAAACAGAGAAAGAATGAAAATTACATTGGTCCTATTATTGGTGATGACAACCTACCCATCGAAGGCCAAGATCAAATTAAAGCTTTATGCACTCAGTTCTATGCGAACCTTTTTGCATCTAGTCGGGCTGGAATTGGAGTAGATCGACCTGAAAGAGATTGTTTTACCACAAGTCTCCGAGCAGGATAATGTGATGCTTATTGATTTGCCCTCTACTGATGAGATTCGCCAGGAAATTTTTGAGCTTGATAAGGATAGTGCAGCAGGACCAGACGGGTATACAGCTTTATTTTTTCAGCATTGTTGGGATATTATTAATGTTGACGTATGTGCAGCCGTGCATGATTTTTTTTCTAGGATTCACCTGCCTAGATACTTTGCCACATCCACTATTATTTTATTGCCAAAGAAACCTGGAGCGAATTCTTGAAAAGAGTTTAGACCTATCAGCCTTTGTACGGTTTTTTCCAAAATAATCACCAAGATTATTACAAACCGAATTAATTGTATCATTCCACAATTAGTTTCGGCTTGTCAGACTGGCTTTATCCCTGGGAGAAGTATTATTGATAATATTTTGGTGGCGCAAGAGCTTTTATGTGATCTAAATAAGAATCTACAATCTCCTAATATATGTTTCAAGTTAGATATGTAAAAGGCTTATGATAGAATGGAATGGAGTTTCATTATGCGTATGCTAGATCAGACGGATTTAAGGAGACTTTTGTGGACTTGGTGTTTAGAACTCTTTCGACAATTGGTTTCATGCCTTAGTCAATGGAGAACCTTCCAGCGTTTCATGCAACTCGGGGTGTAAAACAAGGTGATCCTCTTTCTCCGGCTCTTTTCATTCTCACAGCTGAGTATTTTGGCAGATGTATTACTGAGTTCATGCACCATAACAGCAGTATGAGATTCAAATCAAAGGTTCATGATATACATTATCTTGCTTTCGCGGATGATATGATCATTTTTACGAGATGTAATAAGCAGGGGCTCAAGAAACTCAAAGATGTATTTCAGCACTACGAAGAGGTTTCAGGGCAACGTATCAATGTTCAAAAAAGTGCTTTTATTGGTGAAAAACTTTCTATGGTCAAGCAAAGGTGGGTGAGGAGTAACCTCAGGTTTGTAGAGGAAACCACTCCTTTCAAGTATTTGGGAGCGCCTCTTTTTTATGGGAGAATGAAGTGCATTTATTTCGATGATTTGTACACACGCATCTATAAGTGGATAAATCATTGGGGAAATAAGTTGCTCTCATATGGAGGTAAAATTATTCTTATACGCCATATACTGCAATCTATTCCTATATATATTTTGCAGGTGTTATCTCCCTCTAAAGCAGTTATTTCTCGACTTCATAAGCTCTTTAATAAATTCCTGTGGGATAAATCGGTGAATGAAAAACGAGTACATTGGAGGGCATGGGAGCATATGTGCAAGCCTACAGGGGAAGGGGGGATTGGTGTTCGATCTTTGTTTGATGTTATTGACACTTTCTCCATGAAACTATGGTATCGATTACGGCAAAAGGAAGGTTTATAGCGCATACTATGTTGGAAAATTGATGGTTAAAATGGAATATTTTAAATGATATGTCATATTGGGCCTATTGGGCTTAAGTGTGTGAATGGAAAGTGTTATGGAAAGGAAAAATAGGAAGAAGCTATTTCTCCCACATTGGTTGGAAGAAGGGAAAAGAGTCAATATTTATATGATGTTGTTTTAGTGTAGTTGGAATAAGAAACCAACTTTATACACCGTTCTCTACGCGTGAGACGCAGGGTGCAAATCCATCCGGTTTCAGCTTGAACTTGTGTCGCGGCGGCGTCCTCGCGGGACACGAAATGCAACTCGATCTCGTGGCTCTGTTCCATTTCCTTGTTGTAATGACATTCACTACGAGCCGAGGTCGTTCCATCTGCTTTTATGACATCCTCTACGAAATAAAGCCTATATAAAGGACGAAGATACAGATGCCAAGAACACACGAGCAATCGCTTTTCTTACTTCTTTTCTACATGAAAACTGAGAGTTCAAACTACAAGGTTCTTAAGCAATTGAAGGCGTTGTGCTTCCTGTCATTGCTATCCGTTCTATCCTGGGAGATTAACGTCCTGCTGAAGCTCACGGCACACGAAGGTGAGGGGACAAATTAATCTTAAGGAAACTGTGTGCAACACAGGGCTCGGATCATATATCCTTTTTTCGTTTCCTTTACAATTGTAATTCGTTTTTCTTGTATTTCGTTTTACTTGTATTTTATTTTGTTTTTGAACAAGATTGTCCAACAATCTTAAGACTAATTCTGATAATTCTTGTTCATTGACGGAAAGAATTGAGAACGAACAGTTTGTACAACTGTGTCGGATCGAACAAGTTCTTCTTGTGAACAGTTTCGAGATTCATCAAACTGAATTCCTACATTCTGTGTTTGAAACGAGTTTGAAAAGATCCAGTTTTCTGCAATTGAAGAAAGCGAATCGAGGTGTGTAAAAACGAGCTGTTTGGTTGAATCAAGCTGCGTTTAAAACGAGCTGATTTGACAATAAAGAGCCGCTTTTTTAACGAAATTTGCTTTAATGGGTCGTTCGAGTTTCTTAAATGAGCTGAATTTTAAACGAGCTGTTTTGGGTTTAAAACGAACATTGGTTCAATAAAACGAGTTCTAAACGAATCTTTTGTTGAATTGAGTATAGTTCAATTAAAAATTGTTCTATAAATTGTTGAAAGGAAATTTAATCAATTTGTGTGTTAAATTTCAGAAATGACAACCAAAGACGGCTCAAAATGGTGTCGATGGTCGACCCACCTTTGGCTATGGTGCAACAAGTGCCAAATCGAGTCTTTGCTCCTATGAATCAAAGATGAGAGGCGGAAAAATTCAATGGCTTGAATTTTAAGAGATGGCAACAAAAGATGATGTTCTATCTCACAACTTTGCGTATGGCTAAATTCCTAACCGATGATCCACCAACACTGGAAGCGGAAGGAGAGCCGAATCAAGATTTTCTGTTTGCCATGGATGAATGGAAACAATCTGATTATCTTTGTAGACATTATATAATGAATTGTTTAGTTGACTCATTGTATGATGTGTATTTTGAGAAAAAAAGTGCAAAAGAATTGTGGGAGGCACTAGATAAAAAGTATAGAACCGAAGATGCAGGTACAAAGAAATTTGTCGTTGGCAGGTTCTTGGAGTACAATATGGTGGACTCTAGACCACTCATGGAACAAGTGGAAGAATTTCAGTTGATTCTTCACGAGATTCAAGCTGAAAAGATGGAGCTTAGTGAAACTTTCCAAGTCGCTTGTGTTATTGAGAAATTACCAAATGCGTGGAAAGATTTCAAGAATTACCATAAGCATAAGCGAAAGGAAATGAGCATGGAAGATCTTGTTGTTAGGCTTCGTATTGAAGATGACAATAAGAAGTCCGATAAAGAGGAAATTACTCTCGAGAATCTTGCAAGGGCCAACGTGGTAGAACATGGCCAAAGCTCGAAAAAAACAAGTTTGTTAAGAAATCAAAACGGGACCAAAAGCTAAATTGGGACCGAAAGGTGGCATTGAAAAACCTAAGTTCCAAGGAAATGTTTCAATTGTGACAAGATTGGTCACAAATCTGCTGATTGCAAGCTACCAAAGAAGAAGGTTTCTGAAGCAAATATTGTTCAAGGCATGGAAGATATTGATCTTTGTCTTTGTTGTGTCGAGAGGTGAACATGGTGGATTCAAATCCTAGAGAATGGTGGGTAGACACAGGAGCTACAAGGCACATATGCTCTGACAGGGAAGTGTTTACTAAGTTCGAGTCAGTTGAAGGTAATGAGACTTTGTTCATGGGAAACTCGGCTACTTCGCTATAGTTTGGAAAAGGATAAGTGATTACAAGATGACTTACGCAAGCATCTAACTTTGAAGAATGTGCTATATGTCCCGGATATGCGCAAGAATCTGGTGTCTGGAGTGCTGTTGAATAAGAATGGCTTCCGTCTTGTTTTAGAGTCCGACAAATTTACTTTAACTAAGAGTGGTATGTATGTCGGTAAGGGGTATGTGTTGGAATAGTGTCCTAAACCCAATCGGGTTGGACCGGATCCGACCGGGTCGGATCATTTATACTATTTCTTTATGTTTGTACATATATTAAATGGCTTTTATGTTGTCATATATATGTTCTTTTAAAGAACCAATTATGAATTGTTATATGATAACGTCCTTAGTATTAAATCGTGATAGAGAAACCATGATAGGCGATTATGGTTGATGAGATCTCTAATCACTTTAATAAGTTTGATACTTAAATGTCTCTAGGTCGATGTACTATTAAACAGGGCATTGATAGTATAAAAGAGACTAGCACGTATTGATGTCTTCTGCCTTTAGAGGCGAGGATAGATCTCGTCTATCGAAGTGTAGAGACACTTGGGTATGCGTGGGCGTGTATTAGAGAATGCGCGACGTTAGGCGACCCCACTTACTTACACGGGATAAGTGTCACACTATGTGGCGGTTGTGTAATTATCCTTAAGACCGAGTCTTCATGGCATCACGGTGTGGATTGTCATGCTTTGACACTATTGAGGTTTCCCTAGCCACGGGCGATCATGCGGTAGTGATTGGGTATGATATTGAAGCATGCGGAGTATACATGATTGGTCGTCCGGGAATCGCGTATCCTATGATTGGGATCGAATATCCGAAATGGCCTTCTTATAAGGAATGTCTTACTCTCGTGAATCTTTGCAAAGTGGGAGTAAACGAGTTACTTGAGAGAGCATGATATCCAGATTATAAGATACGGTCGTTGATGTTTTGACACTCGACTAACGACCGTATGGATATTATTACAGCGATAGGATTGTAAGTTACACGGTAATCGTTTCACATGAAAGGTAGTAGTCATTGCATTTGACTCTTCCGATGATTGGGGTCACGGTGTGTTGCTTCACGCTATCCCGTGATCGTTAGGCATGAAGGGCATTTTAAGTAATTTGCACTTTGTGTCTACGGCCAACATATTTGGAAGCCTATCGGGTCACACACATATGAACATCTAGCCGGATTAAAATGTGGTTATAGTTGATAACCAAATAAGGAAAGTTTATCTCGAGACTATAAAGGTTATAGTGGTAAATTAATATGGTGGTATTTATTTATTATGAATAAATTAAATACAAGATATTAATAATATTATATTAATTAAAGAATATTCCGGATGCCAATTTATTGGTATATGGGGCGCAATTTGTGTGTGTATAAGATACACTTGGATTGTGCAATTTAATTAATTGTGTTATCATATATTAATATAAGATATTAATTATTAAATATATATATATATATATAGTCACATGCGTGACTTGCACTTGGAATGTGCTTGTGCACATTTGTTTTCAAGATATATATATTAATAGATTTATATGTGTAATATATATATGATATATATATACACACATGTAGTAAATTGATTTATGGTAATAAAATAAAGATAGTCAATATTAGATATTGACAATATCTTGGAATATTCAATATAAGATATTGACAATATCCTAGATTTATTTAATATGAGATATTATAATAAATGAGATAAATCAATCAATTATATTTTCCTTATTTTTATTGGAAAAAGGTTTTCTTCTCCTCCACACCTAGATGGGGCGCCCCCTACACTATAAATAAGAGGTGGGTGTCAAGCTCTTTTGTACATCACAATTCCAAGAACTAATAGTTCTTGTGTAAAATAGAGAGCATCCTATAGAGAGTTGGAGAGAGGGAAAAAGGCCGGTCTAGCAACCGGAGTTTTCCAATAGCAATCCATGATGGGATTCCGGCGAGCTGTTCGTGTGGACTAGCGGTAGAGGCCGAACACTTGGGCGGCTCTATGCAGAACTACTCTCCTTTGACGGTCAAAGCGTCGATCTTATAGATCAACCAAGGTAACCACCGTCTATTACTTATTTGTTTATTGCTTAAACGAAGTCGATCTTGGGTAAAAGGAAATCAAATTTTTGAATTCCGCTGCGTTCCCGCGTAGATTTCCTAACAGTGGTATCAGAGCGAGCTTCGAGCTTAAGCAATAAGCATGTTATTATGCGTAGTTAATTTTATCGTTTAAATCACGTAATTAAAAGATGAAAGATTTTTAATTCGCAAAATTGATACACGAAAGAAAAAAAAAAAAAAAAAAAAAAAATAGGGGGCGGCAATGGTGGTGCTCGGCCGATCGGCGGCGGCACCACCACCGTGTGATCGCCGGCGGCGCCGGCGGCGGCCTCTGGGCTGCCGGCGGCTGCTGGTGTGATGCGGTGGCCCCAGTTTTGTTTTGTGTATTTTGTGATTTAATATGGTTCATAGTTGTGATGATTAAAATCTCCTTTGTTTAGTTGTGTCATGTGGCTAACCAATGGTTCAAATAGTTTGGCCATTGGGATGCCACATGACATTAAAATGATAATGGCCTTTCCAAACTTTGTTTGGAATAGGCTAAGCCCTTTCCAAATATTTGATTTGGGAAAAGGCTGAGCTTGCAAGCACTTCCAAAATTTTGATTTTGGAAAGTGGCGAGCCTAAACTAAAATTATTTGGCCTTTCCAAATATTTGATTTGGAATAGGCCTGAGCCCTTTTCAAATATATGATTTGTAAAGGCTGAGCTTGTGCCACTTCCAAAATTTTGATTTTGGAAAGTGGCCAGAACCTAAGCCAAATTTGGTTTAGAAACCAAAGCGTCCTTTTGATTACGAATCAAAAGGAAAGAAACAAAAGAGAAATAATTTTAATTTTGATTTATTTTGGAATAGTTCTAATTAATTAAAATTAAAATTAAAATCGGTTTAAAATTAATCGTTAATTTTATTTCGATTAAAATCATTTAATTAATTAAATGTTAATTAGTTAATTGATTGGATAAAATTATTTAATAGATTAAATGTTAATTGATTAATTAAGACGCAAGTAGTTAAATTTTAATTTTATCTTTTTCATAAGATTTTATTGTATGGATTAGATATAGTAGATATAATATGATTATATGGACCCCGATTGATCATGGACTCGACCGATAGGATAGATGTGAATGATTTAATTTTTCTGTTGGTTTAAAATTGTCCTAGGCCGTTATGAAGAACGTGACCTAGTTTATTTTCTCGCATTTATCCCATTCCGTTGACTCCCCAAAGTATGCGGGTGTATTTATTAGATAGAATTAAATGTAACAAGAATGGAGCAGAAGATGGAGACCAAAGAAAGAAAATAAAGATCCCGTTGGAGAATGGTGCATTAAAGATCCTATTGACGGTTGCAGCTACCCTTAGATTGTGACCCGCGGTTTCGTCAGTTTGTATTCGAAACCGCATCTAGGAAAAGTCCATGATCATACCGGTTACTTTACGCATTTACTTATTTTGTGCTTGTGTTTATTTTATATGATACGATAGATGCATGACTAGGCACGATCTGGATAAATGTGTAGGACGTATGTCTATAGAGATAGATATACTTGATGAGACCGTAGTTAAATTAATTAAGAGAATTAATTCAAAATTAATTAAGTGAATTAATTTAAAATTACTCCCACAACAAAAATCGAGTTATAATATGTCTCCCAATATTATAGTGACGGTGAAGAGCCCTTGTTCGGATCCAACTGATCGGCCCACGTCGGGAGTTGACCTACCACGGGTATATCGTCATTATCGAGATATGATCGTTATGAGATCTCATGAATACTTGGGTTCTGACTCGACTAAGAATCTTGCGGTGATTGGCCCACGTCAGGACCGTCGATTTTAGAGACATACGGTTGACTATCACATAGACGATGTGAATTGTCAAAGAGTTGACTAGTCAAACCACTGGGAAGTCGCGTTAGACGCGATTGGTAAGAAGTACCTACCCGTCGAAATTGACCCGGTCGATCGCCCACGTCGGGGATCGAGTCAACTAGATAGGATTTCAGCCACTAAAGAATTTTTAATTCTTGAAAGTCAATTGGGAGTAGTTGACTAGTGGGAGCAAAATCATAATCCCAAAGACCATATTTGATTTTGCGTGTATAGACAACGACACTCTTTTATCTTCATTTTTATGTTGTAGTTTTTTTAGCAAACTTTTATATTTATGTTTTTCTCGATTAGTAAAACCAAATTATGACTGTTTGAGAAACGTTCTCAAGAATGATTAAGTAATTTTAATCCTTTTAAAATAAGCAATGACATGAGCAATCCCGTTATAGTAGTTAGAGACAAGGAGACTACATATTTGATGGAGTACTCCAAGACTTTAATTATTAATGAAAGCAGAAGCTCATGATATGATTAAATCATTTGAAATTAGTTTCAACGAATTAGTCATATATTGGATACGATCCAAGATGATCATTCTGTCATACGATGACAATTAATTCAAACGTTGAATAAGAATGACCAGATCTAATTTTGGAAAGGTTGTTTTCAAAATTGTAAGATTTAAGTATCGACTTAATTCTATCATTGCTTAAAGGTTAATTAAATAGTTAATGTTTTAAATACGATTTAAAAGGTTAAATAAACTATTTAATAAACTTTAGATTTTCTTTATGAAAGGAAATCAAAGACATAGCTCTTGTGATCTTTCTTAAGTCTTATGAAGACTACACTAAGAAACATTTACAAGTGCTTGAAGGATTAAAATGAAAGTTAGGGCATGTGCTTAAATAGAGAACTTATTGAAGTTTCTATTATAGGCAAGTAAGTTGAGATAAATCAATCTAAGTTCAAGTCAACTCTAAGATATATGATATCTTACGAGTGTGATTAAATTAGAAAGATTGAATACAAAAATGGAAGGTGAAACAAACGTTGTAACACTTACCATATTCGGATCTAGTAAACGATAAGGTAACTAAATAAATGTTATTATGTTCGGTTCTTATGAAGGACACAAGTTCGATTATTTGTTAGGATTTAGTAGACACATTCAATTGTAAAGAATAAATGTTATTACGATAAAATTGGATGGTCACCGAATCTAACATACTAGATTGTTGTCACTAAATAGTTGATATATGTGATGAGATCTCAACTAAATATTTGTATGGTTTGTTATCCTTGATATTTGTGGTTGTTCTAGACACGCCTCTCTGGAAGAAGAAGCGTGTAATTAAACGTCATTCGATGATGTTGAACCATATGATTATGAATCATGTGGGTTAAACGATCTTATCCAAAGAGGACTAAAATACCTTTTATGAAAAGGTTATAAATTCTAGAAAAATTGTCTAAAGCCTAAACATACCGATGTTTGTTGGCTTATGACAATTAATGCCACAAATAATTGTTTGTTAATCTCTATGACTATTTTTAGAAATAGTCAAGTGTACTTAGTAAAGTGAAAAATTCGAAAGCCGAAAGTTCGAGCTAGTACGCGAATATGAGATTGATGAGCTACTTAGGAATTAATCTTCAATTGGATTGAAGTAATTAATACAAGAAGGTGTTTTGAAGTCGTGCGAAAGGGAATAAGATTCTCCTTGAAGGATACCATCTTTGGGATACGCAATTAGAATGTGTTCCCAAAATGGAAATAACGCTTTATATGATAAAGGTGTGGCGCAAGACCATGCGAAGTATCCCTTACCCGTTTCGGGATAGTGCCTTATACTTAACCTAGTTCCAAAGAATAAAGGTTGAATAAATTCCATATTAGATATGGAGGAGGATAATGTCGAATCTGTCTTAACCGATGATTTGAAGTTGTCATAAGCAAAGTCAGAAAGGCTTGGAGCCTAGTACGACATATGCAACTTTGTGGAATATCTCAAGCAAGTCGCTAGATATTATTTACTGGTCCGCTGGAGCAAAAGGTGTTTGTCTCCAAACATGTTTGTCTTCTAGAGGAAGTGTTTCTTCCAAAAGCAGTGGGGAGTGAATCGAGATCTCAAAACAGTTTGAGATCCACAAAGATATATTCAACCATAGGAACGTGAGCGGACGCCACATAGCGATGAGGTGTAGATCACTGCTCAGTGCACACAAAAGTTCTGTAAGTCTGTGGATGACCTTAAGCCTGAAAAGGCTGCTGGTATGTTCATCTTGAAGAATGAATATCTCACGACTTATGAAAGAATGTTTGAGAGGCAATATTGAGAGATATGGCTAGGAGCCATAATATCTGAATTAGATTCCATCAGTGACAACCAGGTTGTGAACCTAGTCTGTCTTACCTAAGGGGAGTGTCCCTGAAAGGCTGACATGGATAGTAATATGATTACCATAAGGCTATAGTGACGGCTGAAGGGCATGAGGTGTAAACCTTGTAATTGTCTTTATCTGGCAACTGTGCCCGGTTCTATTCAGACTATGCTTGTTGTAACCGTTATCATGACTATATGATAGTGTTGAAGACGTTGGGCGGCTCGATGTTCATAGATGATAACATGACACGTAAGTCCACGAGATCCATTTATGGACTCAAACAAGTTTCTCTAAACGATTTCTTTGTTTGATAATCAAAGGAGTTTGATTTAGTCAAAAGAAGGATATGCCCAATGTGCAAGATGGATAGTGGGAGTGCATTACTATTTTTGAGTAAGGTATTGGATATCTCTCTCATGAATCATCTCCCCATGTCACAGTCAATTAATGTTTGGTAATTCAAGATCTTTACTGAAAGCACTTGGATTAGCGGTTCTTATTTTTAGAAATGAGAATCTATAGCGATAGATTTTACTATTTGTTAGATTATAGTTTACCTATATAGATGTGATGCTAAAAGAAGTTTAGCATAGATCGCGAGATCTATCTATGTTAGGACGTTGGTCCTAAAGATAAGGTGAAAGATGATGGTTATGGAAGGTTTCCTTCGCTACTGCAATAGGAACCATCTTATAGGTAATGCCGGATGTTCATAGTCCATGAATAGTCATGAGCAAGTATGAAAGTAAATCTGGTAAATGTCGAGAATATCCTTAAACAAGTTAAGGAAAGTTTCCTAGTTTATTAAAACTTGGAATTAAATAAACGTAGATATCTGAGGCGTATATCCCGAGTCTTATGAAGGCGAGTGGGAGCTCTTGTGCAGGTTTGCGATCACTTTGATCAAGTGATACGTTGAGTGGAAATGTTCTAGCCTATGGGTCACCAGAAGTTCTACAAGTAGGCCAAAACACGAAGAGTGCCTTAGAGGCTAGCGGGAGCAAAGACATGATACATGGATCTAGAAGGTTCATTCTTGAACCTTGTATGCGGTTCTTCCACCTTTCTATATAGCGATATTGTAAGTGGATTTATTGCTTGAAGCAAGGACCAGGGTCTCGTCAGAGATTCGTGTGTGTGTTAAGGCGGTTCCTTTGACTTGGTCATTTGGAACATGTTGTGAAGATAGTCTGAGTCCCCACGGATAGTGATCCGTTTATGGATAGGGCTGGTTGCAAGTATTGCATGAGATTCTTGTGTTTCAACTTGGTCTTGTGTGTGCGAGTGATTGGTTTTAGGCCAAGTGGGAGATTGTTGGAATAGTGTCCTAAACCCAATCGGGTTGGACCGGATCCGACCGGGTCGGATCATTTATACTATTTCTTTATGTTTGTACATATATTAAATGGCTTTTATGTTGTCATATATATGTTCTTTTAAAGAACCAATTATGAATTGTTATATGATAACGTCCTTAGTATTAAACTGTGATAGAGAAACCATGATAGGCGATTATGGTTGATGAGATCTCTAATCACTTTAATAAGTTTGATACTTAAATGTCTCTAGTGATGTACTATTAAACAGGGCATTGATAGTATAAAACAGAGACTAGCACGTATTGGATGTCTTCGTCTTTAGAGGCGGGGATAGATCTCGTCTATCGAAGTGTAGAGACACTTGGACCATGCGTGGACGTGTATTAGAGAATGCGTCGTTAGATCGACCCACTTACACGGATAAGTGTCACACTATGTGGCGGTTGTGTAATTATCCTTAAGACCGAGTCTTCATGGCATCACGGTGTGGATTGTCATGCTTTGACACTATTGAGGTTTCCCCAGCCACGGGCGATCATGCGGTAGTGATTGGGTATGATATTGAAGCATCGCGGAGTATACATGATTGGTCGTCCGGGAATCGCGTATCCTATGATTGGGATCGAATATCCGAAATGGCCTTCTTATAAGGAATGTCTTACTCGTGAATCTTTGCAAAGTGGGAGTAAACGAGTTACTTCGAGAGAGCATGATATCCAGATTATAAGATACGGTCGTTGATGTTTTGACACTCGACTAACGACCGTATGGATATTATTACGGCCCGATAGGATTGTAAGTTACACGGTAATCGTTTCACATGAAAGGTAGTAGTCATTGCATTTGACTCTTCCGATGATTGGGGTCACGGTGTGTTGCTAGACGCCATCCCGTGATCGTTAGGCATGAAGGGCATTTTCGTAATTTGCACTTTGTGTCTCACGGCCAACATATTCGAAGCCTATCGGGTCACACACATATGAACATCTAGCCGGATTAAAATGTGGTTATAGTTGATAACCAAATAAGGAAAGTTTATCTCGAGACTATAAAGGTTATAGTGGTAAATTAATATGGTGGTATTTATTTATTATGAATAAATTAAATACAAGATATTAATAATATTATATTAATTAAAGAATATTCCGGATGCCAATTTATTGGTATATGGGGCGCAATTTGTGTGTGTATAAGATACACTTGGATTGTGCAATTTAATTAATTGTGTTATCATATATTAATATAAGATATTAATTATTAAATATATATATATATATATAGTCACATGCGTGACTTGCACTTGGAATGTGCTTGTGCACATTTGTTTTCAAGATATATATATTAATAGATTTATATGTGTAATATATATATGTGATATATATACACATGTGTAAATTGATTTATGGTAATAAAATAAAGATAGTCAATATTAGATATTGACAATATCTTGGAATATTCAATATAAGATATTGACAATATCCTAGATTTATTTAATATGAGATATTATAATAAATGAGATAAATCAATCAATTATATTTTCCTTATTTTTATTGGAAAAAGGTTTTCTTCTCCTCCACACCTAGATGATGGGCGCCCTACACTATAAATAAGAGGTGGGTGTCAAGCTCTTTTTTGTACATCACAATTCCAAGAACTAATAGTTCTTGTGTAAAATAGAGAGCATCCTATAGAGAGTTGGAGAGAGGGAAAAAGGCCGGTCTAGCAACCGGAGTTTTCCAATAGCAATCCATGATGGGATTCCGGCGAGCTGTTCGTGTGGACTAGCGGTAGAGGCCGAACACTTGGGCGGCTCTATGCAGAACTACTCTCCTTTGACGGTCAAAGCTTCGATCTTATAGATCAACCAAGGTAACCACCGTCTATTACTTATTTGTTTATTGCTTAAACGAAGTCGATCTTGGGTAAAAGGAAATCAAATTTTTGAATTCCGCTGCGTTCCCGCGTAGATTTCCTAACAGTATGCATGTAATGGCATGGTCAAGCTGAATGTAATGGCTGTTAGGCCAAACAATATCAATAATAATATTGCTGGTTCTGCTTACTTGGTTGAGTCACCTTCCTTATGGCATGGTAGACTAGGACATGTTAATTACGATTCCCTGCGTAGATTAAAAAGTCTAAAATATATCCCCAAATTCGAAATTGATAAAGAACATAAGTGTGAAACTTGTGTTGAAGCGAAATTAACAAGAGCGTCCTTTCAAAATGTTGAAAGAAATACGCAACCACTCGAACTAATACATAGCGATGTGTGTGATCTTAAAATTGTGCAATCGAGAGGCGGAAATAATTATTTTATTACCTTTATCGATGACTGCACTAAATATTGCTATGTATACTTGTTAAAAGGAAAATATGAAGCGATAGATAAATTTATGCTATTCATAAAAGAAGTTGAGAATCAACATGGAAAAAAGATCAAAATACTCTGAAGCGATAGAGGTGGTGAATATTTGGCACCACTAAGTGATTTTTGTGCCGAACATGGGATTATTCATGAAATAACCGCGCCATGGTCACCACAATCGAACGGAGTTCTTGGAAAGGAAAATCGAACATTGAAAGAAATGATGAATTCAATGTTGGTTGAGTTCAGAGTATCACAAAACTTGTGGGGGGAAGCTATCCTTTCTAGCAATTATCTTTTAAATAAGATACCCCGAAAGAAACAAGAGAAACACCTTATGAACTATGGAAAGGTAAACCACCTTCTTACAAATACTTGAAAGTGTGGGGGTGCCTTGCAAAGGTGCTCGATATACTACACCCAAAGTAGTAAAGATAGGATCAAAAGCGTTGATTGTATATTCATTGGATATGCACACAACAATGAGTGCTTATCGATTTCTTGTGTATAAGTCGATAATCTGAAATACATAAAAATACGATAATGGAATCGAGAAATGCATCATTCTTTGAGAATGTATTTCCGGCTAAAACAAATGAACCTAGTTCATTAAAGCGTGTTCATGTTCAGGATCACCCTTCTGAACAAGTAAATGAAGAAGAGCCAACTGAGGTTGAGCCAAGAAGAAGCAAGAGGTTGAGGACTGAAAAATCTTTTGGTGAAGATTTTATCATTTATATGATAGAGACAGATCCTCAAAGCTTTAAAGAAGCGACAACTTCTTACGAAGGTCCAATGTGGAAAGAAGCAATAAATAGTGAAATAGACTCTATATTGCAAAATCATACTTGGGAGTTAGTTGATCTATCTCCGGGATGTAAGCCACTAGGATCAAAATGGATCTTTAAGAGGAAAATGAAACTGATGGATCTATTGATAAATATAAAGCCGACTAGTAATAAAGGTTATAGTCGAGAAAAAGGTCTTGATTATTTTGACACATATTCTCCAAAGTGATTTAGAATAACTTCCATTAGGATGGTACTTGCTATAGCCGCTTTGCGTAATTTAGAAGTACATCAAATGGATGTGAAAACCGCTTTCTTAAATGGAGATTTAGAAGAAGAAATCTACATGGAACAACTTTGAGGTTTTTCTAGTCCAGACAAGATAAAAAGTGTGTAAATTGGTTAAGTCATTATATGGTTTAAAACAAGCACCAAAACAATGGCATCAAAAGTTTGATCATGTTATGCTTGAAAAGGGGTTCAAAACCAATGAATGTGATAAATGTATTTACATGAAAGAAACAAAAGATGGCTATGTCATCTTATGTCTTTATGTGGATGACATCTTTGATAGTTGGTAGTAATGATAAGATGATCAAATCTACCAAAGATATGTTAAACGCCAGATTTGAAATGAAAGATATGGGTTTAGCAGAGATGATATTGAGAATTAGAATTACAAGAAATTCTAATGGTCTCATTTTGAGTCAATCTAATTATATTGATAAAATCCTAGAAAAATTCAATAAAGATGACTCAAATGAAGCTAGAACTCCAATAGATCAAAGTCAACCTTTGTTCAAAAATAAAGGTGAGGTGTATCTCAATTAGAGTACGCATGGGATCATTGGAAGTCTAATGTACTTAATGAGTTGTACTAGACCGGATATAAACTTACGCTTTGTTGGCAAGCTAAGTAGATATACTAGTAATCCGAGTCATGAACATTGGAAAGCTATAGTGAGGTTATTGAGATACTTAAGATATACTCGTAAGTATGGCCTTCACTATACAAGAGAACCAATTGTTATAGAAGGATATCTTGATGTAAATTGGATTTGATTCAAAGGATTCAAAATCCACAAGTGGCTTTGTATTCACGTTAGGCGGTGGAGCCGTGTCTTGGAAATCTTCCAAACAAACCGTGATAACCAGATCCACAATGGAATCTGAGTTTGTGGCATTAGATAAATGTGGGGAAGAGGCAGAATGGTTGCATCAATTTCTAGAGGATATTCCTCAATGGCCGAAGCCAGTGCCAAGAATATGTATTCACTGTGACGATCAATCGATTGGAAGAGCACATAATATAATGTATAATGGTAAGTCTAGCACATCGCCGAAGACATAATTCCATTAGACAACTACTCTCAATCGATACGATTACCTTAGACTATGTTAAGTCGAGAGGATAATCTTGCGGATCCGCTAACCAAAGGGTTAAATAGAGAGGTAGTTGCTAAATCATCAAGAGGAATGGGACTAAAGCCCATGGAATAAAACTTTTATGAAGAAAACCCAACCTTGTAGATTGGAGATCCCAAGATCTTGGTTCATTGGGAAAACCTAATTGCCGAAGTAAAGTCACTATGGGGGTAACCTCAAGCTCATTCCTAAGATGAAGAAACAAAGAGATTGAACGAGGATAAGCTCACGAAGAGCTTTTAATGATTCGTGTAAGAAGAATATTTTGAGAAAATTCTGAATTACAGAATCACCTATGTAAGAGAGAAGAGGGCCGCTTCAAGGGAATTGTGAGGCGCAATTCTTAGAAACTCTTCTTTGAACCAGGCGGATGTCCACGGCCAAAATGGACATAACCGCAAGAACCTATGTTGATAGGTAGATGCAGTGTGGTTGATATGTCATCATTTACATCAACGGCAGAATAGTTCAAGGACATCGCGTCTACTAGTCAGCCAGTAAAGTAAACATATTTAATCAAGAGAAGGTTCAAAGGGTCACACCTACCTATCCTATGCATTGAT
The DNA here is from genome assembly GCA_026214975.1 of Gentiana macrophylla. Lineage (NCBI taxonomy): Eukaryota > Viridiplantae > Streptophyta > Magnoliopsida > Gentianales > Gentianaceae > Gentiana > Gentiana macrophylla. Next base: position 90,627,557 of record CM047817.1, read on the forward strand.
CTACCGCCGAACTCTCAATTTCATTCTTAGAGCCTTTGCTAGGGTTCAAACACTATTCCATTCATGTGGGGGATTGTTGGAAAATGATGGTTAAAATGGATATATTAAATGATATGTCATATTGGGCCTATTGGGCCTAAGTGGTGAATGGAAAGTGTTAGTAATAAAGGGAAAATTGGGGAAACCAATTTCTCCCACATTGGAAGGAAGGAAGGAAAAGAGCCAATATATATATGATGTTGCTTTAGTGTAGTGGTAAGAATTTACCAACTTTATACACCGTTCTCTACGAGCTGAGGCTGTTCCACTTCGAATTCCATCTGTTTTATGACATCCTCTACAGAATAAAGCCTATATAAAGGACATCATACAGTACCAAGAACACACGAGCAATCTGCTTCTTCTTACTTCTTTTCTACATGAAAACTGAGAGTTCAAACTACAAGGTTCTTAAGCAATTGAAGGCGTTGTGCTTCCTGTCATTGCTATCCGTTCTATCCTGGGAGATTAACGTCCTGCTGAAGCTCACGGCACACGAAGGTGAGGGGACGAATTATTCTTAAGGAAACTGTGTGCAACACAGGGCTCGGATCATATATCATTTTTTTTCGTTTCCTTTACAATTGTAATTCGTTTTTCTTGTATTTCGTTTTACTTGTATTTTATTTCGTTTTTGAACAAGATTGTCCAACAAGTATTTGTCTGGGTAATTAGCATCATGGATTTAATTAGGTTTTGTAACGAAAAAATGGAGGAGTTGCGGTGAATAAAAGCTGTGTTGTGGGTTGTGAAGTTTTGCTATGATAATTGTGTATGATTTTTTTCTTATAAAGAGACTGGAAAACTGGATAATTATTGAAGTTATGTGAGTTGTTTTGATTCTTGACAATTGACAAAGTCACATGTGTACTATTTCTTCTGTAAAAAAGTAAATAGTAAAGATTTTGTCTACTACTATGCTTTTGGAGTGAAGTTTATTGTCAAGATTGACTGCATATTATGTATGATTGCTTTTGCTTTATCCTTTTTCATGTTTCCATCGAATCACTAAGTTCCCACTTAAATCGGATTGACTCGGCGAAATTGGCGAGTTTGGCCGAGATTAGTGAGATTGGCGAGTTTGGCGATCGTGCCGATTCAAGTCTAAACCGAGATGAATCCGTAACTTTGTACCGATATGCTCCGAGTCGGAGACAAGTCGGCCGAGTCGAGCCGAGTCGGCCGAGACTTTGAACCATGCGTTTAACTTACCGCCTGTGTATTCATCAATCCGGTTTCAATGTTTGGATCGAATAAAGCCAAGATTTTGAACCAGAAGGTGTCGAAATAAAAATACTACTCTTAATTTTCCCCTCAAAACTACTATTTCATTTTTCTATAAAAAAAACTTGATAAGGAAACCAAGGCCCAACAGGCAGAATCAGCAACACAGCATAGCAAAAGCATATCTACTGCACAACGTCATTAAGCGCACACATAAAAAAATTACGTGAGTGAAGATCTCTTAGTTCATGATCATGCACCTCACAATGTTTTGCGATCTCTCGAAGGATGATCTCAAAGACGACTCCAGTTGTAAAGTCCTACATCGGTAGAGTAGTAGAAATCTCACATCACATATAAGTGTGAGACATAAATATCTATGTCAACCTCGGGTTAGCCCTTTTAGACCAAGCGAAGACGGCGGTCTAAGCAGTTAACCAGACCATTTTGACCCATTTAGCGCTACTGCACCGGGGATTGGGCGTTACGAATGGTATCGAGAGGCGACTACCGAGGCGGAACCATGCGCCGCACCGTACAAGAAGGCGGTGTAAGGATAGCCTCTGAGTTACATCCGGTAGGGAGGATCCGGGAACGATCTTGGACTCTTGGCCGTCTGGCGAGGCGCCAATCCACTATAGGGGTGGGGTTGTAAAGTCCCACATCGGTAAAGTAGTAGAATATTCACCCCGTATAAGTGTGAGAGACATAAAGGTCTTGTCAACCTCGGGTTATCCTTTTTTAGACCAAGTGAGGGCGGCGGTCTAAGCGATTGACGAACATTTATGACTCATTTGGCGCTACTAGGCCCGGGTGCGAGGAGTTACACCAGATCCGTTAGAAAGCGCTTCCATTAAATGATTCACGGAGCTGGCTGAATCGGGATTATGGTTTAGCAGACCGGAGATGAACATTTTCTGCCTCGGCTTTGACTACGTTTCCAGGTGAGCAAATTCACCTTCAATGGCAGCCATGAGATCGACTTGACTTTCACCCACTTCCTCATCTACACTTTGCTCCAACTTTCAACACATAGTAGAAATATTTTCAAATGATTTAGTTAGATAAATAAGTCATAAATGGTCCGGTCAACTGCTTAATTAGATCACCGTCCTCGCTATCTTTCACTCCTGTTTTTTTTTTTTTTCTTCTGGACAATCAGTAGATCAAAAGTTCAAAACTACAAACACTTGACATCCATATCAAAAGAATCCAAGTATTCACGGTAGCTTATTTATCTAATATTTTTGGGCCCCACTTCCAACACAAAGCCAACAAAACAACCATATCCTAAAAAATAACACAGCATAAACAATCACCTAAATGATCAGAAAAAAAGATTATACTATTACTAGTTTCACTTTCAACCTTCCCCTCAATTATCTTAACCACTCCCTCAAAAAAAGAAAAATATCTTAACAACTAATCAACAAACTATGCTTATCGAACGGTATCTCCCAAACCCCCTCCCCCCTCTTTGGTTTTCTTCAGTTTTATTTTCCTTTGGTCCTTCTTCAGATGCATAATAATAATAATAATATTATTATTATTATTATTCATGAATGGGTGTCTCTCTATATATATATATATATATATATATATATATATACTAGTGGCGGCAAGCGTCGTTTTGCGTTTTTGGCCCTCGTTTACATTTTCAACAAGGCGGGCTGCAAAGCGATTGAGCGAGCGTAGATCAAAGGTATGTAAGTAGATGCAATAAGAACCCTCTTTGTAGTCTCACTGTCAGTATTCACAAGACAACATAAAACAAGCTAAGAAATAAATATACATATATCGGTAAATAACCTTCATTACATCCAAAAGGTGGAATATTCAATCCCATGAGGTTGAAACAAACCAAAAAAGGCACTCAGAGGATCATTGTGGATGGTTAAAACAATAAGAATTTATAAACAGGCAATGATGGAAGACAATGTAAAAGGTAAACATATACAAGTCATTGTGCCTTCTTACTCAACTTATTATTCCTTCCTCACATCTTTGCATTCGAGCGTATGTACAAGTGAATCTGAGACCCAAAATCCTCTTGCAAGATGTAATTCAAGGCCAAAGAAAAAAACACAAAGCACCCGAAATAGAGAGTAGAGACTTATCACCTCAAATAATAAGGAAAATTATCAAGCGACACATCAATGTTGTTGGGATCAAGTAGTCCTTGTTGCAATGTATCTTTAAAATCGACTCGATTCTAGAAGCGGTGAAAATGTCTATTTATATTTGTCTTTCCATTAACAACGCCATAATTGAAAAGTTTCCATTATCTCTTTTTTTTCTTGGAGGGGTAAAATCATGAAAAAATAAAAGGTCATACTTGATGTAAATTGTTTCGAGAAAAAAACAAACACGAGCATACGGAAGTGCAAAAGAAGAAAGTTTTCTACTAATGCGGAAGAGCAAATATTTCAACCTTGTTCATCTATAAAGAAGTGAAATTACAAATACCACTTCTTGTAGCTTAAGTTGAACTGGAATATATCACACAAACAACTTGTATTCGGCAAATGGCTAGGCGAAGCGGAGAAAAGGAAGAACTTGCATTAGATGAAAAGATACACAAGTATTTATATGTGTAGGCGAAGACATACCATCATCTTACGTCATCATAGTCGTCCATATTCAGTCCTTTCAAGGCATCTGCCATGCTATCGATGTCAAGGTCTTTACCCACGAACCTTTTCCAAGAGCACTGCGGCGGCAAGTGCTTGCTTGCAACATCATCATCTTGATTAGATATATCGGCATCTATAACTTCTTCATTGTCTTCGTCTTCATCATCCTGCAGATAAAAACCAATAGGCCTCAAAATTATACAACCACACGTACTTCTATCACCACAAAAAACAAGGTCTCCCTTTACAACATGACAAAATGCATCCCTCAGAATAAGCTAAAAATGAAAATCATGAAAAAGGTAGGATCAATGGTAGATGGTAGTGATAAAAAGGACTCCTAAGTTCTATGTGCAGCAGCAAGACACCATTGAGGAGTATTGCTTTTGCCCAGAACCAAAAAACACACTTACTAAGTTAGGACTTACATTATCCCTTCAACGCTGTTTTCCAATATCTCTTCAATCTCTTCCTTTGAGCGAGGATCGAAACCTACAGGCAATCGATTTTAATGCACCCTTTGGTACCCAAGTACCCACGAAATTCTTTGAGATATCATTCTTCCAATTAAATTCGTTAAAATAACTCTCGAATGTCGAAAACAGAATCCCAAAATCGCTCTGCATTTAAAAAAGAAAGGGTTAGAATGAAGGAATCGAAAGACATTTGCAATATAGAAGGTGGTACATAAAAACCATCGAGACTACAACAAAATCGAAATCCAAACACACAAATAGTTCCAAATATTAGAGAACGACTTATGTTGACATACTTAAATTGATCATGGCGACATATTAAATGCAGTAAAGCGTCTTTGGTTTTTGCCCGATGGGTGTAGATATGCTTTTGTGAGAGTGGAGGTTCATATGGTGCGAATGCCTTCCTTGTCAAAACAAAACGACATAAATCATACAAAATCCACATTGGTCACCAATCCAACATGAAAACAAGGATTGCATAAATGTATCTGCCAAGTCTCATGCTTTATAGATAACCATATAAGCTGCCACCCAAACTTCAATAAGCAAGAAAATTTGCTTCAGGAAACTATTAATTACCTCTTTAGATACAACACACAGCTTTCCATCCGCCATCCCATGCTCAACAAATGTCTAGCAAAGATAACCAATTGCGTTTCCACCTCCCATTATCACATACCTATCATTATTCATTAAGTTTGACAATGAGTCCTACATCATGATCAATTGTGGCGTATTGTTACTCTAAAAGCAATTCATAATGCAATTTTGCATCATCATAAAAGGGAAGAAAATAAAAGTACTAACAAGACATTAAAAACAAGGATCCGATCCTTTAACCGGTAGAATTCTTTACCAAGTCATTATTATTTCTCATTTGAGTATCGAAATGCTCTTTCACTAAGATCATTGATTTACAATGTAAAATATATATCTTACTCGCGATTGTCATTGGAAAAGAGGCGATAAATCCTCCACCGATCTGCGAGCATACCAATACCATCACCGCCACATCCATTTACAACTCCTCCAATTTGTTAGATTTCTCTTCCACAAATCACCGGTAGCTCAAACACCACGCAATCCATCCACAATACCAACATTTGAATTCAACTAACGACATACAAAATCAATCCTATCCTTTCCAATTCCACGCTAGGTGAAAACAACTCCAAATTCAGAATTCCGAAGCTCCAATTCAAAAAAAAAAATGCAGCTAAAATTAGGCCTTAAAAGAGGAGGAAGACGCTAAACACACAAAAACAGGCTATGCCAAAATTCTCAAATGCAATCAAGAACTAAATAAAGTATATACAAAATAATCAAAATAGATTCCAACCACAAAAAGCAAAACCCGAAAATTTGACATGCAAAAACCAGAACAGCAGCAACAATGGCAGAAGAAGAAGAAAAGTCACCCAGTGCAAGAAACCAACAACACAGGAAGGACAAAAGTAGGATGAACAGTTGGACACTAACCTCAGAAATCCATGTTAGAAGCTGTTGTAGAAGAAGATAAGAGGAAACACAGCACTGGAGATTCAAAGATCCAACATGCAAAACAAATGCACAAATTGATTCATCGAAATGCAAAAGAAATCAAAACAAAATCCAAAATAAGAGCAATCTAAAGCAGCAACACATACAAAACCAAACCGAAAGCGCCTGAAGATTGAACCCAAGAATCGGACTCACCGTCCTCTGCTTTGCAATATCCGGTGGTCGGCGATGTCGAAACCGATGAGGTAGCTAGCGGCGATGACACTACCGACATAAACCGGGTGGAGATCCTTTCGGTCACGTCTCATCATCGGAGGAATTCGTGGCGGCGACAATGGGGGTTCCGTAGTTGGCCTTGCCGAGCTTGAATGATTGCATTTTCTTTAGAACCGATTTTAGTTTGTTGATTTTGCCGCCTTTTGCCATTGTTATTAATTGGAAGGAGGAAGAAGATATGAGTTGAAGCGGTGGTGCGGTCTTTGGAGCTATAACACGTGTGGTGAAAGCGGACGCGCGTGTGAGGAAAGGAGCGGCGACCCAAAAAAATAGAAAAAAGGAAAAAAAGCAGGGCGACCATGTCTTTTGTCGTCACCTGGCTTGCAAATTTAATAGATACTATACCTAGTATGATATATTGAGAAAAACCAACCAGCTATATTAATTCAAATCCACAACTAAGACGGAGAGTACATCACCACAAGGAGACACTCAACACAAATTAAAACCAAGTGAAAATAAAGTATATCTAACCAGCAAATGCGCTGCGGCATTACCCGAACGCCTAACAAACGAGAAACTAAGAAAAGAAAAGGACGTGCGATAGGATAAACAATCCTGCACCAAACAGCCTATGACCGAGAAGTCTTCCAGAGCACTCGAGAGAGCTTGTACACACAATAGGCAGTCTCTCTCCACTATAAGTGCCGGAATACCCAACCTCAGAGCTTCCTGCAATGCCAAAAGAATAGCTCTCATCTCTAGAATCTCCGGTCCAGATGATACGAGTATGATGCCGCAACCGACCCAGTGCTATCCCGGAAGATCATGCCAATTCTTGAGCCATCCTCTGTCACAGCTGCATCCGTATTACATTTCAGAAATCCCGGAGGCAGCAAACTCCAAGTAATTGGGTGCCCCACACCAACAACATCCACACGAGGTTCACTCACCGCCTGCCGAAATTCCTGCGCATTTGCCACTGAGGTAGCAACCACCCTCGAAAAATAAATCGGAGCATTATCATACAGCCTGGATGTGGAAAACATAGGCCCAAGCCCATACAAGAGGAGGGACCTCATCCCTGATATGATCCGTGACCGAATCAGACCCGAAATTGCAGAAGGACCGACTGAAGGCACCAATAAAACGAGCACCGCGACCCCTAGCTAACTCGTAACTAAGAACCTTGGTATGACCTCAACCCTTAGATAACCCGTATCTAAGAACCTTGGTATACGAACGCCACAAGGTATGCTCAGAACCTTGATAAGTTCAGATTCGAATACTCTACGAATAGAATACTCACAAAAAGCTAGAAAGCTTTATAATAATTTCACTCAATAAAATATGTGTTGTTCCATAAAAGAAACACCTAAATGCCTTATATAGGCTACTATGAAAAAACATAAACTACTCCCAAAGCGATGTGGGTCAAACTTATTAGAAATAGAAATAAAAATAAAAATAAAAATAAAAGAAATAAATACTAATAAAATTCTAAGAAAATCTTCCAAACTTGCAATGTGGGATAAAATTACACATTTTCCACTCTCCTTTTTCTTCTTTTTTTCCTTTGGAAACCACCATGATGCTTGCCGGGGATCACATCAATCCCCAAAACCTAGGTTGTGAGATGAGGGAAGTTCATCTCTTAATATGGTGGGTGAAACAACCACAAGTTCCCAATGTGTGACACTTTAACACGCCCCTCAAATATGGGTCGGGCACACAAGGCCAACAAATAGGCCCAACACTTGCACAAATAAATGGTGGCTCCGATACCATGTGGAAAACATAGGCCCAAACCAGTGGCGGATCCAGAAATTTTATCCAGTGGGGTCCGTAAATATTTAACACAATAAATATTTTTTTTTCACGGGGTCCGAAATATTTTTATATAGGTAAAATGTAGAGTATTTCTATTTTTAACAGGGTCCGCGGACCCCCTTTAGTCAAGTGTAGATCCGCCTATGGCCCAAACCCATATAAGAGGAGGGGCCTCATCCCCAAAACCTAGGATGTGAGGTGAGGGAAGTCCATCTCTTAATATGGTGGGTGAAACAACCACAAGTTCCCAATGTGGGACACTTTAACACTGGATCACCAGCTAAGGCCCCTAAATGACCGCTCAGTGATAAAGTACAGCCAGACCGCTAAACGGTTTTGGTCCCAAATCTTTGGGGTTGCTTTTTCTAATAAACGTTGATTACATTTCTTTATGCTATTTGTACCAGTTACTGGTTTATGGATGAGTGCTCTTGGAGTAGTTGGTCTAACCCTGAACCTACGTGCCTATGATTTCGTTTCTCAGGAAATTGAGCACGGAAAGATCCGGAATTTGAGACTTTCTACACCAAAAATATTCTCTTAAACGAAGGTATTTGTTGGATGGCGGCTCAAGATCAGCCTCATATCCTAAACTTCCCCTGGTCTTCGGCCTAAGCTATATGAGGAAGAAATGCGTCCCACCTACGGTTCGGAGGCCGAGCCCCGCCGCGGCAGCTTAGGTCACTCCACCGCACCTAGCATTCCGAAGGTTCCACAAATGCAAACAAAACTGTGAAATCTCAGCTTCCGTAAATGTAATAGAAAATTGTTGTCCGAGCTCATTGTTCGAGTTTGTTTTGTTAAATGTAATATTGCTTTCCAGATCAAGCTTGACTCGTTCAGATATAAAAATAATCCAATTCAAATGGATAATTAAAGTATTATTGATCAATAATAAAAGTTATTGATCAAGAACCAACATTTTCAGTTCAGCTAGGGCAATAGTGATACTTATGGCAGAGACAATCCATTGAAGGACACAGAAAGCAAACCCCAAAGCATCATTGGCATCATATACACATATCCCACAAGAGCAGCAAGTCCAAATCAACATAGTATAACAAAGTAAAGTCTAACTCGTTTTTTTTTTTTTGCATGATTTTTCTTGAATTTGAAAGCAATATGTGTATCTACCTGATTTCGGATGAAAGAATATTTTCATGTTCGTTTTTTTAGGGGCACAACGGTTCTGCCAGAACGAGTGACACAACGGTGATCTGCATCGTTGATACCTAATTAATACTATATTGATCAATGGTGTAGACCTCCGTTGTGTCTTTCTTTGTGGTACAATCGTTGTGCCGGTATCATTACTCAAATACAATATCCTAACCCAATTTTTACAGATGAATGTGAAATGAAATTAATACAAAATCCAAATGCATAATCACACGGAGCAGGGCTATCTCTGCAAATGATCTGTGAATAGGGATGTTAATTAAACCAATTAAACAATCACCACAACGTAGATGTTGATTAAAATGTCAAACAAGTAACTGATTTTTTTATTTATTTAACATTACTTATCATTAAAACATATGAATAATAATAGAAACAGCATATATAAAAGGAGGGGACATAAACCTTTACCTCCTAATATATCACCAAAAAAAAAAAAAACTAGAATTAAAAGCCAACTCTAAATCTTTCAAAACATGATGTAAAACACTCTATATACTGAGAGACCCTTAGAATTTCAACGACTCAATTAATTTCAACAACTTCATTAATTTCAACAACTTTTTGCTCTTCAACTTCCTCTTTAATCTCTTGAGGCTTCTGATCAAAATTTTCAGGGACTTTTGTTTTCTTGGCCTCTTTTTTAGCAGCCTTGGACTTTCTTTTAGCAGCCTCCTGGCAAGTTTGAATCAAGGTGTTTAAACAAGCATCTACGTCTTTCGGATTTGTTTTAGGCATCAAATTCTCTGCTACATCACAAGGGCTTACATCTTTTTCCTCCAACAAATTCTCAATCTGTCCAAACAAAGGATGTGTATCGATTCCCAAGTAGTTCTTCGCCAATACCTTAAACGCTTCAAATCTGCAATAAGACATCTCAATGTGCATGTCCATTCTTCCTCTCCTAATCAGTGCGGGGTCGAGTTTCTTCACGTGGTTCGTAGTGAATATAATTATCCTTTCTGGACCACACGCCCGACCATATCCCGTCAATTACATTCAACAGCCCGATAACGTCACTTTCATCTCCTTCTTCTTCTTCTTCTTGATTTCTCATCTTCTTCTTCAGAATCCGAATCCGAATCCGAATCTTCATCATCATTAACTTTATCAGTCTTGTTGCTCTTCCTCTTTCCTGTAAGATCAATAGAACAATCAATATCCTCAATCACAATAACCGATTGCCCCTTTGTGTCGATCAACAACTCCTTCAACTCAGAATTGTCCTCAATCAACGTAAGCTCAAGATCATATATATCATACTCCATGAAATTTGCAATGGCACAAATCATAGACGATTTCCCGGTTCCAGGAGGACCATAAAGTAGATAACCCCTCTTCCAAGCTTTCCCAATCGACTTGTAATAATCTTTACCCCACACGAAAAGTGGTCAAATCATTGATGATTTCTTGCTTCTTTTAGGCTCCAAAGCAACCGTGTCAAACGTAGTTGGATGCTCAAAACTAATGCCATTCCACTTACCTCCAGGGCGATACCGCCAAAATTTATCAAGAATTTTGTTCGTATAAAGCTTTCGTCTTCGGTTCTTATACGTAATACTGTTACCTTCTTTAATTACATAATCCAAATACTCCATTGTAACAACTTCTCTGTCTTTTTATGGAACCTCAGAACATAAAAATTCTTCTCTTTTATTGATGGACCTCCTCGGCGGGACGAATTATCTTCAATTTTCCCCTTACGAGCTTTCCATTTAAGCTTGATTCCTTTGAAATTATCAATAATTTCTTCACCTTCATCAAGACTAATGACAACAGACTTGCTTTCACTTAACTTTTCTGCTTTAAGATACTTAGCCTTTTGATTAGTGGATATGGCTCCAAGATAAGTTTTGGTGTCACTATAAGCTTCGTTTAACTCACTGCTTGTGTATTCATCAATCCGGATTTCAATGTTTGGATTGAATAAAGCCAAGATTTTGAACCAGAAGGTGTCGAAATAACGGTCAAGTGTAGGTGGTAAAAGCTGCTTAATTGTGCTTAAGAAAAAAGAATAACCCGCAAGCTTGGAGAACATACCAGCCATTGTTTCCGCCATTAAAAGAGCTAAATTTCTTTGATTTGATGAGAAAATACAGAGCAAGTAATGATGAAGAAAAGCTCAAAGATGTAGATCCACCTACTTAATAAAAGATTAGGAAATGTATATATATATATATATATATATATATATATATATATATATATTTTTTTTTTTTTTTTTTTTTTTAAATTTCTTATTATCTTATACAAAGTATCTTCTTCCTTTCACATCTTTAAGCTAGGTTTTCTTGTCTCTAACCTCTTTCCACGAAATTTCCTTTCAGCTTCCAATTTTCAGTATCATGGTATAAAGCGCAGCTGTAACTCTACAGCCACTGAGTTCTTGATATATCATGACCGAACACGGTTTACCGGACCACCATAGATGTTGATTAATTAAACCAATTAAACAATCACCACAACATAGATAATGATTAAAATGTCAAACAAAGAACTGATTTTTTTTATTTAACATTACTTATCATTAAAACATATGAAAAAAAAGAAACAGCATAAAAAGGAGGGGACATAAACCTTTACCTCCCTAATATATCAATACAAAAAACAAAAAAAAATAAAAACTAGAATTAAAAGCCAACTCTAAATCATTCAAAACATGATGCAAAACACTCTACTGAGAGACCCTTTAGAATTTCAACATTTTAATTAATTTCAACAACTTTTTGCTCTTCAACTTCCTCTTTAATCGGCGAAATTACAATTTTTGTCCTCTAACTAGACACGTTTTTCGATTTTGGTCATGGTTTTTCTCCGGCGACAATTTTAGTCCTGTAAGTGGTCTTTTTTTGCAAAAATAGTCCTGAACGCCGGAAAGGCCACTTACAGGACTAAAATTGGTCTTTTTCCGGCGACAATTTTAGTCCTGTAAGTGGTCTTTCCGGCGTTCAGGACTATTTTTGCAAAAAAAAAGACCACTTACAGGACTAAAATTGTCGCCGGAGAAAAACCAGGATCAAAATCGAAAAACGTGTCTAGTTAGAGGACCAAAATTGTAATTTAGCCCTCTTTAATCTGTTGATCAGGCTTCTGATCAAAATTTTCAGGGACTTTGGTTTTCTTGTCCTCCGAAACAGGCACTTTTTTAGCAGCAGCCTTGGACTTTCTTTTAGCAGCCTCCTGGCAAGTTTGAATCAAGGTGTTTAAACAAGCATCTACGTCTTTCGAATAAGTTTTAGGCATCAAATTCTCTGCTGCATCACAAGGGCTAACATCTTTTTCCTCCAACAAATTCTCAATTTGTCCAAACAAATGATGTCTATAAAGAAAATCAAAATACTGGAAGAGACTCTGAAATGTTGTTTTTTTTTTAATTGTATCCATTGATACAATAGAGAATTTATAGGCTTACATTACTTAGCATCTAAGCTACATTTATTACAGACATCATATGTAATCAAAATACAATCATAAGAATCATTCAGCATTAATCATAAAAATTATTCTGCATTAATGGTGTGGTCAACCGTATCTTGAAATTTTGTCTTCTATCACCCTCCCTCATTCGAGACCGGGTTTGGAGGCCGAGTTTATTTTGGCATAATTTGGAGGGCAACTCCACTCCGATGGTTCATTTGGAGTCCTTAGTTGTGATGTTTTGGAGGGCATCTCCACTCCGGATGTTCTTCCGAAGTCCATAATTGTGATGTTTTGGAGGGCATCTCCACTCCGGTTGTCCTTCCGAAGTCCATAGTTTTGATGTTATGGGGGCATCTCCACTCCGGTTGTTCTCCCGGAGTCCATTAGGTGTTGTGTTGTGGAGAGCATCTCCATTCCGGATGTTATTCCGGAGTCCATAGTTGTTGTGATTTGATTCTGGTAGGTTGATTCTGCTTGAATGACTATGATATCGGCCTCCACTTTTGACAATTGCGGTGGATCTGCAATTCCTTTTTTTATCTTTGTTTATTCACCTGAAAAAAATATAAAATGGACGCCAAAAGAAAAATATCGATGCTCTGACATGATTATTTATTTATCTAAATAATAAACAAGACAAAAAAACAAACTAGGCTTTGCCCGAAATGTGTTTGGGATTTTTTTTGCGGTCAAAATTTGGATTGACTGGGAAAAATAAGGGATTTGGATTTCTTTTTTCATAATTTTTTTTGGATTGTATTTTTTTCTTTCTCGATGAAGTGCCGTAAAGATTTGGAACAAACTTGTAGTAACAAATGAGACTTACTGGTGGTGCTATTGAGACAACTTACGTGATATATAGAAATGTTTAAGGAATTGTAGTGGTATGGAGATGGGCTGGAGGAAGGTTTTTACGGTGGAGATAATAACAACGTTTAAAAGCGGAAGAAGATCGGGTGAGGGTTCAACAATGTTAAACTTACGAACTCTAGTCACAGCTCACGATCTGTAAAGAAAATCAAAAAACTGGAAGAGACTCTGAAAGGTTGGTGTTTTTTTTTTTTTTTGAATTGTTTCCATTGATACAATAGAGAATTTATAGGCTTACACTACTTAGCCTCTAAACTACATTTATTACAGAGATCGTATATAATCAAAATACAATCATAAGAATCATTCAGCATTAATCATAAGAATTATTCTGCATTAATGGTGTGGTCAACCGTATCTTCAAATTTTGTCTTCTATGAAGAAAATCGAGAATCTTTGGAAGAGACTACGAAAGGTTTTTTTTTTTTTGAATTGTTTCCATTGATACAATAGAGAATTTATAGGCTTACACTACTTAGCCTCTAAGCTACATTTATTACAGAGATCGTATGTAATCAAAATACAATTATAAAATTACGCCGCATTAATGGTGTGGTCAACCGTATCTTCAAATTTTGTCTTCTATCGATCTAGCGATTGGCCGGACCATTTATGACTCATTTAAGCGCTACCAGGCCCGAAGCTGGGGCGTTCTGAATAATGGTATCGAGCGACTATCGAGGCGGAACTATCGCGCCACATCGTTACAAGAATACGGTGTAAGGAAGGCCTCTGAATTACCTACAGGTATGGGCGATCCGAGAAGCAGTCTTGGCCGTCCTGGCAAAATGCGCCGATCCACCTTATAAGGGGAGAATGTAAAGTCCCACATCGGTAAAGTAGTAGAATACTCACCCCATATAAGTGTGAGACATAAAGGTCTTGTAAACCTCGGGTTAGCCACTTTTAGACCAAGGAGGGGCGATCTAGCGATTGACCGGAATATTTATGACTCGTTTAAGCTACTAGGCCCGAGTGCAGGGGCGTTACACGAATCCGTTAGAACGCGTCTTCCATTAAATGATTCACCGAGCTGGCTGAATCGGGATTATGGTTTAGCAGCTTCCTCAACTTCTCTAAAAAGGACTCAAAAAATCCCAATATGTTCGTCTTGGGGAAATTAGATTGTAAAGAGTTACTAAACAGGAGTTGAACATTTTTTGCCTCAGCATTGACACGGCAAATCTTATCTAGCAAATCAGGAAGCTGATTCTCCGTTTCCAGTTGAGCAAATTCACCTTCAATGGCAACCATGAGATCAGCTAGACTTTCACCCACTTCCTCATCCACACCGCTCCAACTTTCAACACATAGTAGAAATATATTCAAATGATTTAGCTAGCTAAATGAGTCATAAATAGTCCGGTCAACTGCTTAGATCGCCGTCCCCACTATCTTTCACTCCGGTTTATTTTTCTGGACAATCAGTCGATCAAAAGTTCAGAACTACAAACACTTCACATCCATATCAAAAGAATCCAAGTCTTCACGGTAGCTTCTTTGTTTCGGTATTTTTTTTTGGGCCCCACTTCCAACACAAGCCAACAAAACAACCATATCCAAAAAAATAATAATGGGTAATTAGGGATAAGGACACAATCTGGAATATTTTTAAGTAACAGGACATCTACATTTTTTTATAGGGAGAAGGACAACTGCATAATTTTTATAGCGAGAAGGACAAATAGTGAATCCCGAAAATCAGTGAATCTCCCCGGTGAATCCCGAAATTAGTGAATTTCGACAGTGAATCCCGAAAATCAGTGACATTCGACAATGAATTTTGAAAATAAGTGAATTTAAACGATGAATTTGGCATTGAATTTAAGCGATAAATTTGAACAAAAGTGAATTTAAACGATGGATAAATAATTTTGTCCTTTATGCAAAAGTTTCAAAAAACTATCCTTCTACTCAATTGATCAAATATTTTTGCACTTCTCCCTCATTCCCCCAAATAATAAAGCATAAACAATAACCCAAATGATCAGAAAAAAAAAATTATACTATCACTAGTTTCAACCTTCCCCTCAATTATCTTAACCACTAATCAACCAACTATGTTGATCGAACGGTATTTCCCCTACCCCCCCATCCTTGGTTTTCTTCAGTTTTATTTTCCTTTGGTCCTACAGATGCATATTATTATTATTATTATTATTATTATTACTGTAACGCCCCGTCCCTGGATACCGAGTCCTTATCCATAAGACAATTGCACATCCGTGGGTTAACTGTTTGATATGCCTGAATCGTAATTCAGCCCACGGATCCTTATTTGGGTCCATCCGACCCCCAAAATAGTGGATAGAGCCACCGGCCACCACAATCCGCAATCTCAGAAGCCGGCGGCCTGCTCCAGGCCTTTGGTTCGATGCGACGCTATCAAGCTAGGGGCCGCTCCGTGAACCCCAGGTTATTAGGTCCGCCAGCGACCTCGCCCTTGACACAGGAAGAGACTACCTCTGGTTTGGCAAGACAAGGATATAAAATATACAGGGATCAGTGAGGCAAATAGGAGCATAATCTATCAGCTCCGCTACGAGCCCGCTACTGTATATAAATATCTACTTGTACTATATGTCCTCATTTGTAAATAAACCGACTTTAGTCAGTGGCTCCCCTATAAATAGGGCAGCGTGTAACCCATTTGAAGGATGGACAACTAATCAATGAACATAAGGCAAAACCAATTTGTCCACTCTCTCCTCTCTCATTAAGCACCACCGTCGGAATCCTCTAGCACCGCTGAGCACCACCGGCAAACACCACTCAAATACATCATATAAGCCAGATATCCACTATATAAACCACCGCTAAAACAAGATGATAATTTCAACATCATCAGTTGGCTCCGTTACCGGGAAAACATCAAGCTTATTGGTCATTCCGGCGTAGAGATCGCCCAGAAAGCTAGCTCCGGAGGAGCTAAGGATCTTCATTGTCTTCGTCGCTTCTTCAAGTCCAACGGAGCTTGTTCTTGCTCAAAGGAACCTCAGAATTAGCACCGTCAAAAAGGAAAGACTAAAAAGAGGTAACATTAACAAAGCTTGCTCGAAACTCATGAGTTACCGTTTGAGAAATCGCCTCTCATAGTGTTCTTCGCTCAAGTTCTTGTTTTTAGTTAAGTTCTTGCAATATTGGAGGTTATATGCGTGTCCTTATGTACGAAGGCCTGAAATATACCGAGCTTGCGTTTGAGAAATCACCTCTCTCGGTACCTTTAAGGTTAAACATCATCATCTAAACCAAAAAATAGCCCAAAAAATCACTTTGAGTTCTTATTTTCTTGAAACCGCATTGTGATAAATAGCCGACGTTATTTCCTTGACAGTACATCTATTTTTGAGATAAAAATCATACAAATTTCTGGGGTTTTAGCGTTTAAATCATCACCTTCTTCCCCAAAAATTCATATTTCCGGCCACTACCTCATCTGAGTTGTCGCTGCCCAAAAGATCTTCGTCTAGATCCCTAAAAGTCAAAGATAGTACGAAGTAGTTAAGGGTGTCAGAAAAGATCAGGTTGTCAGAGAGTCGGTGGCGACTAAAATAACAATCTTATCTCTAAGGAAAACCAGTTCGCATTAAAAGGCGATGACTGAAAGTAGGGGTTTACCATTGGTATCACAAATGCCGGCCAAAGTCGCCTGAGAATCGACTTCACATTGAGGTGGGGAGGCGCCGATAATTCCACATGATTAGCACCGATCCCATCGAGAGGTTACAGTCGCGAGATGATCTTTGAAATGTCTGAACTAGAGGACTAAATCTAAAGAGGCCGTTGTGGCTTTATAACAGGCTCGCCAGGAAAAGGCGGCGATCGGGGTGCCAGAAAAGATCCCAGGATTCCAAGAGGATCCATAGGTCGCGAAAATGAGGGAATATGCCAAGTATGCACAGGGAATGTATCTGTCCAACTCTCGACTGATAGCTCTGGGCGGGCACCCTTGCATGTCGAAGCGATCCCACCAGAGCGAGGTCAGCCCAGGCACCAGGACAAAGGTCGCCAAAGTCGACCTCAAAGCATAGATGTTGAAGAAAGTGTTCACTCATCGGACCGAAAGGATCGCAAGATAGATCAAGAGGTCAGCCAAATTTCGGTCCAACTTGGTCACGAAAATCAAAAAGGAAAGAGCGAGGAGAGCGGTCAATTCTGAGAAGGCTGGGTGAGAAAGAAAAGGGTCCGGCCCTAAGCCGTCTAGGTCCTCCGAAAAAGGGCGTAACGCCCAGGCAAGAGGGGAGGAACAAAAAAGATGCTTATTTGATCATAAGAGAAAAGTGGGCTCAGCATGAGGAATCATGAAACCATGCGGACTCGAGTACGATGCAGTGGCGGTGAACCATCCGCCCATACGAAGAGTTGATCCGTCATTGTCGAACAAATGGAAATAATGAGAAATGAAATCGCGAGCTGAAAAAGTCGAGGCCCGTTGAAAAATCTGCCCGATCTACAGAATCGATGTACTCGCCAAGAGAATCACGAAACCACCTTGCCAATGAAGAAGGAAAGGTTAGCTATCGATTCGCGATTACTATAATGGGAACACTTGTCCGTATGATTGGCTCACGCATTCTTAGGTCGCATCACTTTAGCAACCCAAAGCAGATCATCTGGTGCATTTCCTGGTAGGCGGCATGCAAGATAGAGCCGCATCCTAGGTTCACGGGCTTTTATGGGGTTCGGTCGAAAGCTAGGAGGATTCGTCAGAAAAGTTCATGAAAGAGTTTGAGTCGGCGAGCAGACCGAGGAAGACCATTGAGGATCTGTATGAGGTCCGCATGGGAGAAAATGAGTCGGGGAGAAGCTATTATGAGCGGTTCATCAAGGTCTCTGATCGGACCGAAACATCCTGATTCGCCACCATCACTTGTTTTCTAACGAGGAGTAGCGAGGGTCCAATGAAAGCGAGTTCAACCTTGACCACCTAAATTTGGACTTAGGAGATGTTGGAGAGGCGGAAGGATCGGCTGAGTGGGCGCCCTTTCCTGCAGGAAGGGAAAATCAAAACGAGCACCACTCACAAAAAGAAGAGTTATGATCTGAATTGTTTTTTTGTGGTTAAGCGGGAAGCTTTATCAAAGGCTCGGGATGATTAGTAGCGGTGAAGTTCACAAGGTCATTTAGTTAGACCGCCCAATGTGCGCTCTTGAAAAGATTGAATTCAAAGGTCTCTGAGGTTCTGAGATAAAGCGGCATTGCTCAGTGGTCTTAAATGGTTTACAAGATATGAGCTCGCTTGGACATGGGCCCGCCAAATCTGAGCTCTCTTATTATAAGCTCCCCGTCAACAAGATCTCGGTGTTATCGCCCGGATATCGACCTCAACATTTGTTTGAGATGAGTTACTCGTGATCTCAATCATGCCAAAACAAGGGCCCACTTATTGAAACTTTCAAAGCGAGCACCGAGTTTTGATCTCGACATCTATTTCAAACAAGCTCGCGTAAAATGTCCTCAATCTTATGCAAAATAAGGGGCCACACATCGGATTTTCATTGGATTTTCTGATTCAGTCATCGAGCTCAAAAGAAACAAGGGGCCCGGATGTGAGAATGTTCAAACAGACGGGAATGACCCAAGTTCGACACTTATTTCAACCAAGTTCGCCCTCAATCTTTCTTGAAATAAGGGGGCGCGTATAGAATTTCGATTCGATCGTTAAGCTCAGCGAAACAAGCAAGACTTTCTGAGATAAATTATTTTTGCAAAATCGATGCTTTAATGTCCTCAACCTCGCTTAAAAACAAGGGGTCCATATATGTATATGTCTGAAGCGTCGGACCCATATAAGCGGACTCGAAAAAAAGATGACCATGCCACAATTTGGGATTTTATAAATTTGCCCAAATACGATCGCTCCGAAAATATAAAAATTACAAATTTATTATGGAAATAAATCGGCAAGGAAATCAAGATGTTGAAATCAAGGACTATCTAAGCGAATGAATCTGAATCGGATCTTTATTGAATTCGAAATAAAATAAGAAAAATCACGAAAAACGTGCAAAAGTCTTGATGTGCGAAATGGAAGGAAAACAGCTGATTTTTGCTTGAAGCGTAAATGACCTTCGCAATTCACCATGTCGTTGGCATCGTAAAGAGCTTTCCGAAATGGGGTCCTGCGTGCGAAACGGACATCGGGGCCAAAAGTTACGGCCAAAATACTGACACCTGTCCAAACACTCCCCTTTTGCCCACGTATTCGACCACAATCAATGTGGAATCTGACAACTCCGCATCAGATGCGCCGGTATCGAAAAATAAAGATGCAAGCTCAAAAACACTTGGGGAAAATCATTACCAAAACAAAGCAAACATGCAACCAAAGCCGAATCTGCGACCCACAGGTTAAAATGAGAAAAATAAAGATTATTACGAACAAAGGAAATCTAGAAAAGGCCAAAAGAGTTGATAATATCAGTGAGCTCATTTATTATAAAGCTATCTATCAACGAGCTCTCCATTACAAAGCTCGCCACCAACATGGATTTTCTCAACAAAAGTCCGTCCGACAATAGCGGCGGCACAAAAGAGGCTTTAAGCCGTAAAAGGTCGTTCGCTTCATAGTGCCGCCCCCACAGTGAGACGCTTGACGTCACAAAAGATGCAAAAATAAGTCGGACAAAACGACAAGGTCTTCTGCTTCATAGTGCGAGCCTAAAAAATAAGTCGGACAAAACGACAAGGTAAGTCCACTTCATAAGCGCGACCCCTTGATGATGGGGCGTTTGGCGTCACAAAAGCTGAACAAATAAGTCAGACAAAACGTCAAGGTCATCCTCTTCATAGCGCGAGCCTAAGAAATAAGTCGGACAAAACATCAAGGTCGTCCGCTTCATAGCGCGAGCCTAAAAAATAAGTCGGACAAAACGACAAGGTCGTCCACTTCATAGCACGAGCCTGAAAAATAAGTCACAAAAAATGACAAGGTTGTCCGCTTCATAGTGCGCCCCCCGCAGTGAGACGCTTGACATCACAATAGCTGCAAAAATAAGTCGGACAAAACGACAAGGTCGTCCGCTTCATAGCGCGAGCCTAAAAAATAAGTCGGCAAAACGACAAGGTCATCCGCTTGATAGCGCGGCCCAAAAAGGCTATAAGCCGCAAAACATGCTACCAATGCCAAGACTAAGGCTTCATATGCCAAACTTGTAAGACCGACCTCCAGTCGGCATCATATTTGGAGTTAAGCCTGGAGGCGAACATTCCATAAGACCGACCTGCAGAGTCGGCATCATATTTTGAAGTTCTCCCTAGAGCGAACCTTCTTCTAAGACTGACTCTAGGTCGGTATCATATTTTGGAGTTTGCCTTGGAGCGAACCTTCTTGTAAGACCGACCTCTAGGCCGGCATCATATTTTGGAGTTTGCCCTAAAGCAAACCTTTTTGTAAAAACGGCCTTTAGGTCGTCATCGTGAAACTTCGCCTTTGAGCGAGAACTTTATAAGATCGACTTGACTAGGCATTTTGGTTGGAACTTCGC
Organism: Gentiana macrophylla; assembly: GCA_026214975.1. NCBI lineage: Eukaryota > Viridiplantae > Streptophyta > Magnoliopsida > Gentianales > Gentianaceae > Gentiana > Gentiana macrophylla. The sequence continues at coordinate 90,648,434 of CM047817.1, forward strand.
CTTGAGCAGACCTTACATAAGGCCAAAGGCTCTCGAGCCACCAAAATCCGCCACTATACTTCACGGCAACGGATCCACGAACAGGCGTTACTCCCCGCCTAACATTTCGAGAAAATGTTTAAGGCGCGGAGTAGAGTGGCCGATGATATTCTGAATCGTAATTAAGCCCACGGATCCTTATTTGGGTCCATCCGACCCCAAAATTAGTGGATAGAGCCACCGACCACCACAATCCATGAACTTCGCAAAGCCGCGGCTGCTCAGAGCCTTTGGTTCGACAGCGGCGCTATCAAGCTAGGGTTGCTCCACGAACCCCAGGTTATTAGGTCCGCCCGACCCTCACCGCTTGACACAAAAGCGACTACCTGCGGTTTGGCAAGACAATGATATAAAGATCTGAGGGATCGGCGAGGCTATCGGGGCGCGATCTATCGGCTCAGCTTCTGAGCCCATTCTTTGTATATAAATATCTACTTGTACTATATGTCCTCGTTTGTAAATAAACCAACTTTAGTCGGTGGCTACCACATAAAAGGGCGACATGTAACCCGTTTGAAGGATGGACAACTAATCAATAAACATAAAGGCAAAGCCAATCATCCACTCTCTCATGTCTTATTAAGCACCACCGTCGAATCCTCTGCACCATTTGAGCACCACCGGCAAACACCACTCAAATACATCATATAAATCGGATATCCACTATATAAACCACCATTTAAAACAAGATGATAATTTCGACATCATCACTTTTGTATCCTTATCCATTTGTTGAGTCAAAGTACCTCCTCTTGAACAAGTAAACTATTGTATTTTGGGAGACAATTGCACATCCTTAGGTACATGCCGAACAACTTTGTCTTAAGGAGAGAGTCTTTCTACTCGATTTGAAATTATATCCTTCTTGTTTGTTTTCATTTTGTTTTTTCTTTCAATCTGTATTTGTACTCTTTGAGAATAAATAAATATAAGTGTACTTTATCTTTCTGTTTCTTTATTTTATTTGCATATGATACAATGGGTATAACAATAATTCAGGTTAGCCCTTTTAAACCAAACGAGAACGGTGGTCTAGATAGTTTACCGTACCATTTATTACTCATTTAGAGCTAGCAGGCCGGGAGTGCAGGGCGTTACACGGAAAAACTTATCTAGCAAATCAAGAAGCAGATTCTCCATTTCCAGGTGAGCAAATCCACCTTCAATGGAAACCATGAGATCAGCTAGACTTTCACCCACTTCCTCATCCACACTGCTCCAACTTTCAACACATAGTAGAAATATTTCCAAATGATTTATCTCCCTCCCTTATAAGTTTAATTTTCTTTTTCTTTGAAATAGAAACATCAGTCTGCTTATTCACGGCTCAGAAAATAATTTGAGAAAATAGCTCATAATGTATCGTGTGTGGAGTGATTTACGGAACAGATCCGTAATTTACGGATTAAATTACGGAATATTAATCTAGAAAATAAATCATGCGAATAGAATAATTCATATTATTTAGCAGGTCTAACAAAATAAATATATATCATCATGCATATTGATAGGAGTCAACTTTACTGTACTTTGGTGTGCAGGTTAACCTCCGTTTATCACTTTATTGGCATGTTTTGGGTAGATATAGACCGTTTTTTAGAGTAATATCGAGAGTTATACGCACGGGGAGTTAAACTGTCATATCGGTAGTAAACTCCGTCTTTTTAACGAAATTTAACTCTTTTCGAGCACTTTTGTTTTGCGGAATTACGCGTGGTGTTTGTTCGTATATGTTATTGCAGGACTTAGGTGACTCGAGGACCGGAGGCGATGTTTTGGGATGAAAGCGTGTTAAGTGGCACAAAAGTAGCATGAAAGTGAGGAAAAGTCAAGTTTGGAGTGAAATCAAGGCAAACTGGCGTTTGCCCTACCTCAAACTGGCGTTTGACAGAAGTAGCATTGATACTGAAAGTTAGAGTTTTGGACAACCGAGCATCCAAATTACCCCCAAACTAGCGTTTGGATGGGTTGACCGACTCGAGGAAGTTCATACGAGACAAGCGGCGTCCAAGTACCTCAAGCAGGCGTTTGTCCTCGAGCCACGATCCATGAAGCGGCGTTTAGGAGAAGCCAAGCGCTAGTTCATTTGAAAACGAAACCCTAATATCATCAATATTTCCAGGCAAACTAGCGTTTGAAAGGATCCAAACTGGCGTTTGCGACCGACAGAAGCAGATTTTTGACCTACACTATAAATATGCAGCTCATTCAGCCCCTGATTATCTTTGGCCGTCTTTAGACTTTTCCTAGGCGATTTAGGTGCGATATTAGTGTTGTTTAATCACCTTTCAATCCTTTGATTCCATAGATTACTACCTTCGATTCTACACACTTGTTATAGCTTTGATTTCCTTTTCAAGAACAAAAGATTCAACTTTTGGTGCAATTATTTCTTCATACATTGTGGATCAGATTTTCTGCTATTTTACGGTATTGAATTATTTCCCTTTTATTATTTCTAGCATGTTTTCCTTTCTTTATTCCATCATTAGCATAACCATGAAATGACTAATTGCATGTGTAGTCGAATTATGTGAAAGCGGCGAAAACCACAAGGGGATGCGATATGGAATTGTGTAATGCATAATTGAGCGTTTAAGCGATTAATCCACATCCTAAAACTTATTTTAACATCTTTGAATTAGTTTGATCACCTAGTTCAACATCACACACATCGAACTTATAGATGTATTTTGCGGTGAGGTGTGGGATAAGGGTTTTAGGATCGTTAAGTAGATTCGGCCTAGTTGTTAGGTCCGGTTCCAATCTGAGGGTTTGTCATCGTTGTTAGAAACTCTAGAACTTAATCATGTTAGGATAATCGGTTTTCTAAAGGGGGAGTCGGTTAGCCTCACATAGGGTGGTTAGATCGAGTTGTTCAGTCTAAGCACTAGAATTAGGAGTTGGCCGTGGATGTAGTTAAACTACATTAGATAGGTAGGTCGGTTAAGACGCGTTCCCTGTCAAGTCCTTCCTTAGGGGTAAAAGTAGCTCGTGGGATCATACTTCGACTATACCTTTTAATACTTAGAAGTAGAACCGGTAGTTTCATCTTTATTTTTGCATTAGTATAATATCATCCACCATTATTTTGACCTGAACTAAGTTATACGTCATCTTTGGTACTTAGACATTACTCCCTGTGGATTCGACCTTGTGACCACTATACTTCCGTTGACCCGATACTCTGTCGGTAAAAGTTAGCGGTTAAGTATTTTTCTATCACATATCTGATTCAAACAATAGACGATAATGGTAGTATGCACAAAATAAAGGACTAGAGATCAAACCGAGGCGAGTAGTTACTCTTTCGTATATAATATCCAGTTGGCATCACAGTATCCCTCTAATACTGTTGGATATCTCATATATCGTAATCCCAGACTCAAGGCTTTCCAATGATTATGAGTGTACATATTACTAAATGACCTACTTAGTTTATTCATTGCACATGCTAAGTCTGGTCATGTACAATTGGTTATGTACATCAGACTTCTGATCACTTGAGAATATCTCTGTTGATCCACAGGTTCACCTCTATTCTTGACTAAGTGCATACTTAGGTCAAGTGGAGTGCTTACTGGACTTTTATGAAATACATTAAATCTTTCCAAACAAACTCAATATAATGAGTTTGTCACCACAAGTCCATAAAATAGTCTAGAGATCTTACTCCCTAGTATCAAATCTGCAACTCCCTGGCCCTTCACATCGAAGTTCCTTGTCAGCATCTTTACCGTATTCATGATACTCTCATTAGTACTTCCTATTATCAGCATGTCATAGACATACTATCACAAAAGGCGTGTTCTTAACATAATATTGTCAAACTCGATATACCATTGCTCTGGCTATTATTCCAGCCCACAGAAACTTAACAAGTCTACACACCTTACTCTCTTAGCCTGGAACTATGAACCCATTGGTTTTTTCCAATTACATCTCTTCTTTCAACTCACCACAAACATCCATTTGATGGATTTCCAGGTTACAGTCTCCAGCTATACCGACGAGAACCCTTATATAAGTAATTCTCGTAACTGGTGAGTAAGAAGTCAAGGCCTTCTTTCTATCGATACCCTCAGGCTACCAACAACGCCTTACAATAAATCCATCAACCTTTAACTTCTTCTTGAAGATCCCGTTGGAAGACCAACCAACTTCCATGTGTGGTTTTGCATGATGGATTTTATTTCACTATTTATAGCCTCTTTTCAGAAAGGAGCTCTGGAGTAGACATTGCCTCTGCATATGTCCTTAGTTTGTTTTCTACCATATAGGTCGAGAAAATCGGGACCAAAAGACTTGTAAGCCATAGCCCTCTTACTATCTCTGACGAGAGTCCTCAAAATCATGAGGATCACTCTCTTGCTTCAAACTCATATGTCCGCTTACTCATGCTTGCTTTATCCATTTCCTCTTATGGAAAGAGTTCTTCAAAGACATCATCATGTACATCACGGATGTCGGTTTTATGCACCAAAACCCAATAGGAACTATTCTTGAGAGTATATCGATGAGTATACAATCAAGAGTTTTAGATCTATCTCCACTTGCTTTGGTTTGGTACTTCTACCTTAGCCAAACACCCAGCATTTCAAGAATTTGTAGCGGACCTTGGCTTTTCCACCACACATGCGGGGTGTCATCCTTCTTCTTTGAAGGGATCATTTTCAGAATGAATTTTGTTGAGAGGACAACTTCCCCACAAGTTCGGAGTAAACCGAACTTATCAACCTGAACCCATCAACTCTTTAAGAGTTCGGTTCTTGCATGTAACAACACCAACTTGGTGAGGTGTGTATGGTGTAGTTGTTTGATGAATGATGCCGGGCCCTTAGCAAGACTCATAAAACAATTCCTCATATCCACCACCACAATCACTACGGATACATCTCATCCGTTTGCTATGTTTATTCTCACTTTCATTCTGATAACCCTCAAGGCTTCACGAGCCTTATCTTTGATTGTCAGCATTTAACATCACAGTATTTGGTGCAATAGTCAATAAAGTAACAAAATACTTTTATCATCTCTCGTTTTCATGAATCTAGAGGTTTTGTGTTCCTTTCTACCGGTTAAACGGTGAGTTAGCCAGCATGGCTTCAACACATACTAGACACTTGTGATTAGGATCAAATTTCAAATTTGGTAACAACGCCATGTTCATCAATGGGCTGAGCAGATATGAAAATTTGCAAGTCCTAGTCATAGTGTCACAAACAATATTACTCAAGCATGTAAGCAATTCTTAAAGCCAATCTCACTGGCTCTTTACGGAGCATCAATTTTGTGCTCAACAGATAGTTTCACTGTCAACATAATGGTCAATCTGGTTTGAGCATTCAAACCATCGTTCGTTGCACCACCACCAAACTTCTCCATCCAATGGATGAGAATAACCAGTCACTGGTGCTACGTCTAGTGCTATAACATGCACGTACACTTGTGTCACAAAAGACACAGTCACATTTGAATTCATCTTGGTGTTTCCTCTCATTTACATTTCAGCGAGCGAAGATCGACATACATCACAATACATGGTTCGTTCGAAAACGAGCCCACATATAAGAAGTCGATCGTAAATCTCAAAAAACAAAAATTGAATACCGGGGTGAATCATTTCAACATCATGAATTTTAAAATATCAAAATCCCGTAGCATATCTTAGTTGAGGAGGCAACACGAGCACGTAATTACATTCAACCCAGCAAGATGCAGCACAGTTATATCTCCAACATGAATTAACGGTACCGATAAGAAGGGAAACACTACAATAATAGCTCGTAATGTTCAGTTCATCTACAGAACTCGGTTTGCACGGAGGTCTGATTCTTCGTTGTGAATAAAATGCACATCAAACAACCATGATCGGGGCAAAATTAGCACACTTTTATTTCCGTGTATATAGCCACAAAATAGCCTCATTATAACTGCACAAAAACTCATCACTTCATCATCAATAAATTTCACGTACAAAACACAATTTAACACTATCGATCAATTGGAATACTACCATTCGGATTGACAGACTTTCGTGTGTGCTAGCGAGAACTATACTACCCTCTGTTGACTAAGTCAAAGTTCAAGCTCAAACATACAAGACACACTTAATACATTAAATTCAGTATATCTTTCAATAATATTGCTGTTGTTTTTCCATTTCACTATACGGAGTTTCGGAAGGATAAAAGAAAACGAAATTCTCAATCAATGGAAAGCAATTAAATTACAATTTTGGTCATCTAACTGAGACACGTTTTTCGATTTTGGTCACTGGTTTTCTTGGCGACAATTTTAGTCCTGTAAGTGGTCTTTTTGCAAAAATAGTCTGAGCGCCGGAAAGACCACTTACAGGACTAAAATTGTCGCCCGGAAAGACCACTTACAGGACTAAAATTGTCGCGGAAAAGACCAATTTTAGTCTGTAAGTGGTCTTTCGGCGTTCGAGATTATTTTGTAAAAATAAGACCACTAACAAGGACAAATAGTCGCGGAGAAAAGCGAGCAAAAATCGGCACGTGTCTGAGTCGGAGGGGACAAAAATTGTAATTTAGCCAATGGAACACTAACCATGTGATCAACCAACATCATAATCGGCGCGATCAATTGTGTGTAAATATTTACCATTTCTATATTATTCTTTCCTTCACAACCTTTTCCTATATTTTTTATCTATTGAGAATCACATACCATACTTCAGAAAATAATTTGAGAAAAACAAAATTCCCTCTTCCACTAGATAATGAAAGTGCCCTGAAGTTTTGTGCACATATTTGGCACAAGCTAATCATGGAATACCAATGTTTTTTTTATTTACAGTTACGAAACGAAGATGCCATGTTTACTGACATAAATAAACCCGATTGATATTCACCATTAGTCAACCAAATATTGAGAATCTTTTTTCTGCTAATCCAACTGATTAGAAGGAAATATTCGACCCAGAATTTAACAGACCATAGCGCACGTGACTATAATCAGATCTACGAATTAATAGGTTCACAACAGTCCTACAACACACGAAAAAAATTTGTCTTAAGCTTGTTAGGATTGTGTATCGTGTGTGGAGTGATTTACGGAACAGATCCGTGATTTACGGATTAAATTACGGAATATTAATCTAGAAAATAAATCATGCGAATAGAATAATTCATCTATTATTTAGCAGATCTAACAAAATAAATATCATCATGCATATCTGATTCAAACAATAGACGATAATGGTAGTATGCACAAAATAAAGGACTAGAGATCAAACCGAGGCGAGTAGTTACTCTTTCCTTAAGACAAATTACTCCGGTATGGTGCCCACGGTAGTAGCAACTGTCTCCCAAGATACAACGGCTTTACTTCTCGGATTTAGAGGCATTTCAAAAATCCGAGCTCCGGCGAACTTACAGAGTGCTCCAACTTCTCTTCGACTCGAGAACTAGATATATATGCTAGACTTTGTGTGGTGGAAAAGACTAGTGAAAATTCGATGCTCAAATTCTCATTCATAGGGATCTTTTATATAGTGGAGAGGAGGTGTCAATACTCAATTCTGATTGGTCGTGATACGTCATCAAACTTTTCCCCTTGGAAAAGTAATAGCCGACTTTTCCCTCAACGAAATGAGCCTAGCCGCCCCATTCATTCCCACGCCTGTTGGGATTAAAATCCCGTGATCTGATTGGTCGGATGACTCAATCGCATAAATTTTTGAATTCTGATTGGTCGAATGACACAATCACATGCCAAAATTAATTTATGGTAAATTTCATAAATAAATTTTGTCCAAAAAATAAATAACAACACGTGAGCTAAGCCGAGCTGGGCGGCGGTGGCGCGTGTGCATGTGGAATTATCTAAGTCCTCCTTCTTGCACAAAAGTGCCTTACCCCTTGGGCACATCTATAAAAGTATACACTAGCTCTTATTACTTGAGCTCACAAGCCTCAAGTTACCTATGTGGGAGAATGAGGTGAGGTCCTCCCTTGAACTCCCATCTTCTACATATTTTCTACTGCACTTTAGCCAATTAATTTACTCGTTCACCGACATCCGAGATCAGGTGATTTAAAAGCTCATCATCAACTACTCCGTTATGAAGTATTTAATGATATCATTAACTCTCGATGACGTACATTCGGCCTATCAAGTAGTGATGTATTTAAAGTTGGTATTCAACTCTTGAGGCTTTTCTCCAACAAATGGCAACCATGAGATCAGCTAGACTTTCACCCACTTCCTCATCCACACTGCTCCAACTTTCAACACATAGTAGAAATATTTTCAAATGATTTATCTCCCTCCCTCATAAGTTTAATTTTCTTTTCTTTGAAATAGAAACATCAGTCTGTTATTCACCCTCTCAATGACACAAGTAACGTAAGAGGAATTGCAGCTAGCCCCATGTTATCTGCTATCTTTCACTCCGTTTTTTTCTGTTATTTTTTATTTTCTGGACAATCAGTCGATCAAAACTACAAACACTTGACATGCATATGCATAGCAAAAGAATCCAAGTCTACACAGTAGCTTCTTTGTCTCAGTAATATTTTTGGGCCCCACTTCCAACACAAGCCAACAAAACAACCATATCCTAAAGAATAATAAAGCATAAACAATCACCCAAATGATCAAAAAAAAAAGATTATACTATTACTAGTTTCAACCTTCCCTCAATTATCTTAACCACTAATCAACCAACTATGTTGATCAGACAGTATATCCCATCGCCCCCCCCCCCCCGCTTTGGTTTCTTCAGTTTTATTTTCCTTTGGTCCTTCTTCAGATGCATAATAATAATAATAATATTATTATTATTATTCACTTTTTCATGAATGGTGCTCCCCATATATATATATATATATATATATATATATATAGGGAGCGCACGATAAATGAAAAATGAATAATAACAGATTCAAATCACAACTAAGGCGGAGTATATCACCACAAGGAGACATTCTCCATAAATTAAAACCAATGAAAATAATCTATATCTAACCCGACAAATCTTGTTTGCGACATTGCCCGAGCGCCTAACAAATGAGAAACTAAGAAAAGAACGGGGCGTGCGCGGATAAACAATCACGCACCAAACGACTATGACCGAGAAGTCATCGAGCACTCGAGAGAGCTTGTACACATGATAGGCGGTCTCTCTCCACAATAAGTGCGGAATACCCAACCTCGAGCTTCTGCAATGCCAAAGAATAGCTCTCATCTACAGAATCTCGGTCTAGATGATCTGAGTATGATGCCACAACCGACCGATCTTTATCCGGAAGATCATGCCAATGCAGAGCCATCCTCATCATCAATTTGCATCCGTTACATTTGGGACGTCCGGAGGCAGCAAACTCAAGTAATTGGGTGCCCCACACCAACAACATCCACACGAGTTCACTCACGCTTTGCGAAATTCTGTGCATTTGCCACGGAGGTAGCAACCACCATAAAAAAATAAATCGGACATTGTCGTGCGGCTGGATCACCATCTAAGGCCCACAAATGACCGCTCGGTGATAAAGGACGACCAGGACCGCTAAAGCGGTTTTGGTCCCAAATCTTTGGGGTTGTTTTTCTAATAAGCGTTGGTTACATTTCTTTATGCTATTTGTACGATGGCGGTTTATGGATGAGTGCTCTTGGAGTAGTTGGTCTAACCACTAAACCAGCGTGCCTATGATTTAGTTTTCTCGGAAATTCGCACAATGAAAGATCCGAATTTAAGACTTCTACACCAAAAATACTCTCTTAAATGAAGGTATTAGTTGGATGGCGACTCAAGATTAGCCTCGTATCCTAAACTTCCCTTGGTCTTGGCTGGTGTATGATGCAATCGTCCCACCTACGGTTCGAGGCCGAGCCCGCCAGCGGCAATCAAGGTGTAGCTTAGGTCACTCCACGCACCTAGCATTCAAAGGTTCCACAAATCTTGACAAAGCGTGAAATCTCGGACTCCGTATACTACTCAATATCGGCCTCCGTAAATGTATTAAAGCGTTGTCGAGCTCATTGTTGAGTTTGTTTTGTTAAATGTATTATTGCTTTCGGATCGAGCTTGACTCGTTCGGATATAAAATAATCCAATTCAAATGGATAATTAAAGTATTATTGATCAATAATAAAAGTTAGAGGTAGAAGCGCGAGAATGAAAAAAAAATTAATAAATGGAGTGCGGAAGAACAAAAGTAACGTTTTAAGTGATTATAAAGGAAAAAATCACGATTATTCTTTTAACATTTATTCTTCACGTGTTAATGTTCTTTGTATTTATGATTATTCTTACATATTTACTCTATTCCACGTTTGTTATTTAAATAATTATTCTTTTGTCGCTTATTAAATTCTGATTTCATATCAGATTTTTGATAATTTTGTCATTACGGACAAAAATCTATAAAAGTTATTGATCAAGAACCAACATTTTCAGTGTAGCTAGGGCAATAGTGATACTTATGGCAGAGACAATCCATTGAAGGACACAGAAAGCAAACCCCAAAGCATCATTGGCATCATATACACATATCCCACAAGAGCAGCAAGTCCAAATCAACATAGTATAACAAAGTAAAGTCTAACTCGTTTTTTTTTTTTTTTTTGCATGATTTTCTTGAATTTGAAAGCAATATGTGTATCTACATTACTTATCATTAAAACATATGAAAAAAAAACAGCATAAAAGGAAACTAGAATTAAAGCCAACTCTAAGTCTTTCAAAAACACGATGTAAAAGACTTTACTGAGAGACCCTTTAAATTTCAATGACTTAATTAATTTCAACAACTTCTTGCCCTTCAACTTCCTCTTTAATCTGTTGAGGCTTCTGATTGAAATTGCCCTCCAAAACTAGTTCTTTTTAGCAGCCTTGGTCTTATTTTTAGCAGCCTCCTGCCAAGTTTGAATCAAGGTGTTTAAACAAGCATCCACGTCTTTCGGATAAGTTTTAGGCATCGAATTCTCAGCTACATCACAAGGACTAACATCTGTTTCGTCCAACAAATCCTCAATCTCTCCAAACAAAGGATGTGTATCGATTCCCAAGTAGTTCTTTGCCGAAACCTTAAACGCTTCAAAGCTGCAATAAGACATTCTCAATGTGCATGTCCATTCTTCCTCTCCTAATCAATGCAGGGTCAAGTTTCTTCACGTGGTTAAGTAGTGAATATAATTATCCTTTCTGGACCACCGCCCGACCATATACCGTCAATTACATTCAACAGCCGGATAACGTAACTTCTTTCTTCTTCTTCTTGTTCTTCTTGATTTCTCATAATCTTCTTCAAAATCCGAATTAGAATCTTCATCATGATCGTCAGTCTTGATGCTCTTCCTCTTCCCGGTAAGATCAGTCGAGCAATCAATATCCTCAATCACAATAATCGACCAACAAAAAGAGTAGCACTTTTACAGCATCCACCAGAACACAGATGCATTCCTCATCATGGCCACACAGTAGCTTCTCTCAAGTGTCAACTGCATAGCTGGACAGATCCAATTTAGAGTGAGCAATGAGAAAATATATATTATTATAGAGGATAACTGCAGAGTGCAAATGATATGCACACACAAAACCTTTAAGATTCTTTGGAAAATAAAGAAAAGGGTATGTGCAACAAAACTAGTCAACTTGTAAACTAAGAGAAATGGATAAGGGACAGGAATTGGTTCTTAACTTCTTATATCTAACCTTTAAAAATGGATCATGATCAAGATTGGTGCATTGGACAGCAGAAAATGAAGAATGGTGTTCAACCATGTCTGCTGTTCATCATAAAGTAACAGAGCCTCCAATATATGGGCTTAAAAGCAAGAACAAAAGAAATGTTAGTCAGTTCACTATGTACCTTACTATTGACAACGTCATTAAGCACACACAAAAAAAGTACTTACTTTTTGGATTAAAATGACTCCAGAAGATTGATAAATAGCTTAAACTTGTTATTTCCCATTTCCTGTAGTTCCACCTGAATTTCCTTGGCTGAATCCTCAACTGACGGGCTGCACCGTTGTAACTCAATTGTCTGCAAATCTGGGATCTCATGAAAACTAAGAGGGACCTCTTTGAATTTCTCACAATTTTGCAAGACTAGCCGTTGGAGACATGGGAGGTGATCACTGCAAGCATCCCACTCTGAAATCGCTACATCGTCTAGCTTCAAATATTTAAGAGAAATAAACTCGTTGTCACTCATGCTCCACAATTCATGGTCAAATGATACGGATTGCAACTTGAGAACCATAAGATTGGGCAGTTTACCGATGATAGGCGTATTCATTTGGTAAATGACAATAATTGATGGATAACTTTCTGAGAGATGAACCAAAGTTGAATTCACAAGACAAAGGAATATCACCATAATATGATATGTTGAGAGACTCGAGTTTGGTAAGATCATCGAGTACATGAGGCGCTTGCAGTCCATAGTATGATCATGTGGTTTCGAAAATATGCATTTAAGCTTTTTAAGATTAGGTAACATTTTCATCATTTTATGTGCAGCTTCACTGCAAGAAAGAGCTGGTGAGGATAGAGTGATCAAATGACACAGCTTGGAAGAAGTTTTATCCTCTGGTAAACAGAAGATAGCCGTATCCTTCACATGAAGATGTCTCAAACTCTCCATACTCCAGATCTCTACAGGTATTACTACTTGCCCTTTTAAACTCTTCACAAACAAAGTTTCGAGGTTCCAAAGCTCGGCCATGGCTGAGGGAAGAGACTCGATATCCCCAGTCACTGCCAAGTATTTCAAGCACTTCAGCATTTCTATCCTGGAAAGAAAGGAAATTCCGATATTAATGGTTTCCGAGTCCAATACTCGAAGAAGCTTAAAGTTTTGAACAATGAATGATACATCCTCAGGACACCTTGGATAAATATCTGTGGTGGCAGCAGAAAACAGCAGAGAACGAGTTTGAGGGCCTGAAGGTTTTAGCATAGACAGATGATTTCCTTTGGAACGAATGCTGATGCGATGCTGCTCATAGGTAAGTGAAGGACCAAAGTAGTCAGGATCAACACCATAGTCTATGGTTTGCAAAAGTTTTCTTGTTACGGCTTGAAACACGCTGAGTTTGTAACCCGTCATGAACTCTGCAAGATTTGAACCCACCTAGTGATCTTTTGTTTGTAGCAACAATCATATTTCTGCTAATTAATTCTTCCAAGTAAGACTCTGCAACATCTTCTATTAAATCATTGAATCAATTTTACTAACAAATCCTTCAACGATCCATAACCGCAGTAACTTCTTGACTGGAATTTCCTTGTTGCCCCAGAATGCTCCAAAGTAAAGGAAGCATGGCTTCAGTTTATCAGGCAAATTCTTGTACATATGTTCAAGAAAGTCCATGTCATAGCTTTTTTGGGCTTCAGAAATGTGGGTGTTAATATCGTCTTCAATTTTCTTCCACCTTGTGGTTTTATTTGTTCATGAAGCAGACCAGCCATTACAACAACCGCAAGAGGTAGCCCTTTACAGCCAAGTGCTATTCTCTTTCCAATTTCAGAAGTTCTTCAGGGCAATCTTGTCCATGAAATACCTTAGTTTCCAACAGTTTCCAACTTTCCTCTTCGGTTAGCTTACGAAGAGGATGAGGTTTGTTAGTCCCTCCTGTGTTTGAAGCAACTACACCGTCGCGGCAACTAAACAGTATCCTACTTCCATTAGCATCGTCTGGGAACGACATTTGCATATCGTTCCATGCTCGAATGTCCCACACATCATCCATAACAATTAGATACTTCTTTCTCATCAACTGTTGGCGGAGTTTGTGAGCTATATCATCATCAGTGTATTCATCAAATTCTTCATCTGTTGGCTTGAGAACATTACTGAGAATTTCCAGCAACAAATCCCTCTTCTGATATTTTACAGAAACAGAACACCACGCGCGGACATGGAAGTCCTCCTCAACCGAAAGATCACGGAAGACATTCCGGGCCAAAGTGGTCTTACCAATTCCCCCTATGCCAACTATGGATATAATTTCCCTTCTTCGTGATCCTCTGGTAAGCTGATCTATGATTACCTTTTGTTGATCTTTGAGATTGACAATCACTCCCATAATTGACGGGCAACCGGTAGAAATTCTGCCTCTAGAAGTTTGAGTAACAGGTGCAGTCACACTCTTCTTCTTGGCATATGTCTTCTTTTCAGTTATCCCGACAACCTTTGACTTCAAAAGTTTAATTTCTTCAGTGATGTCAGAAAGGCAGAGAGTATGATACAAAACAGCACCATTTCTACAAATGATGGAGTCAATAGCATAATCTGCCACATATGCCATGTTGAAAATACGTGAGTGAAGATCTCTTAGTTCATGATGCACCTCACAATGTTCTGCAGTCTCCTGAAGGAATGATCTCAAAGACTCCAGATCCATTAGAACTGCTTCCATTAAATGATTCACCGAGCTGGCTGAATTGGGATTATGGTTTAGCAGCTTCCTCAAGTTCTCTAAAAAGAACTCAAAAAATCCCAATATGTTCGTCTTGGGGAAATTAGATTGTAAAGAGTTACTAACCCGGACATGAACATTTTCTGCCTCAGCTTTGACACGGAAAATCTTATCTAGCAAATCAGGAAGCTGAGTCCCCATTTCCTTGATTAAGTTGTCAGCACCCCTATTTGCATTGATTGAATGATAAACAGACATTGCCTGACATGCCACTTCATCAACACAGACCAGAATCAATTTCCCATTGTCTGAATTTCCATTAGGCTTCCCGAAACAATTTTCCTCACACCTTCAAGCCCATCAATAAGGGTTTCAACTTTAAGCTTCAAGCTTTTGCTTTTGTTTATTAACTCCATCCAAAGATCTGTGCTTTTAGAAGCTTGATGCTCACAAGCAACTTAAGCACACCTCTGATGATATCTTCACTGAATGTCTCATAAAGAGGCGTAGATCCGATGGCCACTTCTTCAATATGTGTCAAGATAAAAGCTTCTCTTGTTTAATGATCCCCTTTGGTGGATGTTTAATAAAAGTGTGCAGCATCTTTACACCTTCAAGAAAGTGATTCAAAGGACTTGCAGATGGGGCTTTATCTTCAGTGCTTCTGTTTATTAGCCCCATTAAAACAGCCTCTGCATTGAGAATCACAAACTTTCCAACCAATTGCAACAGTTCAAGCTCTCTTTCACTTTTTCTTCTGGTCAACGTAGAATCAAAAGATGCTGCCTTTGCAATAACAGTTTTCATATCCAATGAAATAAGTTTGACATCCTCTGAAAACTCGTCCGGCGTAGTTACAAGAAACTGTAAAAAGAAACCTAATCCCAGGCTGCTCTGATCCTTGAGTGAAAAGCAGTAGTCCATGATACTGGTGACACATGAATTAACATAGTTGGAGTCACATGATCCTAGAGCCTTCAAGAGTCCGATATACACTTCAATCGTCTCCGAAGTGCAGGGCATAATCTTGTGTCCCAAATCAGAAAGCAAAATGATCAAATCTTTAGCTTTGTTTGCATTCATTCCATCTGTCCAGCACAGGTAAGACACTTGTGCAGCACAAGTCACGGCGCCTCCAAGATAAACCCAGAATGGCATGAATGTCTTAACATTAGACAAGTAGACCTTCAAACATGTCATCAGTAAACTCAGAGCCCGGAAATTTACAGTAAATGCCTCAACTTGTCTCTTCAGTGGATCAGCCATTTTCATGTCAGAAAGATGGGTTGTCAGACCACTGTAAACATCACTGATAACCTCATTCCAGAATTCGATATCAGTCGTGGACACGCGTGCCTTGCGAATGCAGTATTCAGCCAAGTACCCATACCCTTCTTCCATCTTTGGCTTAACTTGCTCAATCAACTGTTCCTCTCCACCATGTTCAGCATCTTCCAGGTGAGCAAATTCACCTTCAATGGCTGCCATGAGATCAGCTAGACTTTCACCCACTTCCTCATCTACACTGCTCCAACTTTCAGCACATAGTAGAAATATTTTCAAATGATTTAGCTCCCTCATAAGTTTACTTTTCTTTTCTTTGAAATAGAAACATCAGTCTGCTTATCTACCCTCTCAATCACACTAGTAACGTAAGAGGAATTGCAGCTAGCCATGTTATCTGCTATCTTTCACTCCGATTTGATTTTTCCTGGACAATCAGTCAATCAAAAATACAAACACTTGACGTGCATAGCAAAAAGAATGCAAGTCTTCACGGTAGCTTATTTATCTAATGTTTTGGGCCCCACTTCCAACACAAGCCAATATAAAACAACCATATCCTTAAAAATAATACAGCATAAACAATCACCCAAATGATCAGAAAAAGATTATACTATTACTAATTTCAACCTTCCACTTCAATCATCTAAACCACTAATCAACCAACTCTGTTGATCAGACAGTATATTCCCTTTTTTACTGATGAAACATTAGTGACAGCTCACCTACAGAAAAAAAAAAATCACTATATGGAGATTGTTGAATACACTTTAAACCAGAAAAAAAAAGAGACTAAATTATCAACTTACCTCCCTTATATATCAATAAAAAAAACAAAAAAAAAAAACTAGAATTAAAGCCAACTCTAAATCTTTCAAAACATGATGTAAAAGACTCTACTAAGAGACCCTTAGAATTTCAACTTTTTAATTAATTTCAACAACTTTTTGCTCTTCAACTTCCTCTTTAATCTGTTGATCAGGCTTCTTGTCCGCTTGAAAGCAGGGCTGTTTTTAGCAGCAGCCTTGGACTTTCTTTTAGCAGCCTCCTGGCAAGTTTGAATCAAGGTGTTTAAACAAGCATCTACGTCTTTGGTTTGTTTTAGGCATCAAATTCTCTGCTACATCACAAGGGCTAACATCTTTTTCCTCCAACAATTCCTTGATCTCTCAAACAACAGATGTGTATCGATTCCCAAGTAGTTCTTCGCCAATACCTTAAACGCCTCAAATCTGCAATAAGACATCTCAATGTGCATGTCCATTCTGCCTCTCCTAATCAGTGCGAGATTCGAGTTTCTTCACGTGGTTAAGTAGTGAATATAATAACCCTTTCTGGACCACCGCGCCCGACCATATCCCGTCAATTACATTCAACACCCCGGATAACGTAATTTTCATCTTCTTCTTCTTCTTGATTTCTCATCATCTTCATCCGAATCCGAATCAGAATCCGAATCGGAATCTTCAGTCTTGTTGCTCTTCCTCTTTCCTGTAAGATCAATAGAACAATCAATATCCTCAATCACAATAACCGATTTCCCCTTTGTGTCGATCAACAACTCCTTCAACTCAGCATTGTCCTCAATCGATGTAAGCTCAAGGTCATATATGTCATACTCCAAGAAATTTGCAATGGCACAAATCATAGACGATTTCCCGGTTCCAGGAGGACCATAAAGTAGATAACCCCTCTTCCAAGCTTTCCCAATCGACTTGTAATAATCTTTACCCCCACGAAAAGCGGTCAAGTCGTTAATGATTTCTTGCTTCTTTTTCGGGTCCAAAGCAACCGTGTCAAACGTAGCTGGATGCTCGAAACTAATGCCATTCCACTTACCTCCAAAACCATACCGCCAATATTTATCACTAATTTTGTTCGTATAAAGCTTTCGTCTTCTGTTCTTATACGTAATACTCTTACCTTCTTTAATTACATAATCCAAATACTTCATTGTAACAACTTCTCTGTCTTTCTTATGGAACCTCACAACATAAAAATTCTTCTCTTTTATTGATGGACCTCCTCGATGGGACGGATTATCTTCGATTTTCTCCTTATGAGCTTTCCATTTAAGATTGATTCCTTTGAAATTATCAATAATTTCTTCACCTTCATCAAGACTAATGACAACAGACTTGCTTTCACTTAACTTTTCTGCTTTAAGATACTTAGCCTTTTGATTAGTGGATATGGCTCCAAGGTAAGTTTTAGTGTAACTATAAGCTTCGTTTAACTTACCGCCTGTGTATTCATCAATCCAGTTTCAATGTCTGGATTGAATAAAGCCAAGATTTTTAACCAGAAGGTGTCGAAACAAGCAAGAAGTGTACGTGGTAAAAGCTGCTAATTGTGCTTAAGAAAAATGAATACCCGGCTAGCTTGGAGAACAAACCAGCCATTGTTTCCGCCATTAAAAGAGCTTAATTTGGACCCCTGTTTTATTATCTTTGATTTGATTTGATGAGAAAATACAGAGCAAGTAATGATGAAGAAAAGCTCAATGATGTAGAAACTATATATAAAGAACCTTCACCGACCTTATTATTTAGATTTATTTATGCTGAATTGCTGATCGATCCGGTGGTATTAAGGAAACAAATAGAAAATAGGAAACGGAATAACTTTATTCCTAATCAAAATTGAAATAGGAAACTGAAAAAGATAATCCTAATGGGAATTGGAAAACGTAATATAGTATTTTCCTTATCGTAGGAGAGCAAATCCCAAAATTTTGAGGATTGTTTGAGGAGCAAATAATACACTTTTTTTTTTTCTACGAGAGCAAGAAATACATACTAAAACATACAAAAATTAAAAAGTTAACTAATTATTAAATACTAGAAAATAAAAATACTACTGTAAATTTTCCCCTCAAAACTACTATTTAATTTTTCTACAAAAAAACTAGTTTTTAATTACCACAAAATCAATGTAATGGATATAAAAATAAATATTTATGTATTTACTTGAGAAACAATGTTTTTTTTTTAAGCAAAAGATTTTCATGCAATAGAGATGAAACATCAAGTCAGACAACCGCGAAGTACCACGGACCACATCCGACCACCGACTAGAAACCAACAACAACAAATAGAAGAAAAACAACATTATATGAAAATCCTAATTCTGTCAATTAAAGAAATTAGTGTTTGTTTGTTTTAAGGAGAAGCTTAAGTTTGTTCAATTAATAATAAAACTAAGTCCTCTAAAACATAATAATAATAATAAACTAAGGGTAATATGAGAAAAATATGATACATGCTTTCTTGGTACTTTGACGATATAAGTAACATTAAGGGACAAATTATTTTGACTACAATGACTACTGCTTAGGGACGAATTTAGTGTAAAAGCTTGCTACAATAACGGAATTTAGCATAATGTTTCTGAGCGGCGAGATTCGTTGCCATCCACTCAAAACCAGAGGCGGAATAAGATTATGCACTCGGCGGTAGTGTTTCTAATGGCGAGATTAGTTACCATCCACTCAAAACCAAGGGCGGAGCCAGAATATGAACTCGGGTGGGCTGGTGGATTGTGTTCGGATGAGCTGGAGGGCTTTGATTTCGATGACTTGATATTATTTATCGCGCTTTTTCTTTTCTCGTCTGGTGGACTTAGCCCCTGAATGAATAGGGTATTTTCATCCTTGCTCAAAACACATGTGATCTATGTTTTATGTCCATGATGGCATGTTTTATTTGTAGGATTGTTTTCAATGTGTTTGATAGCACATCTCATGCTTTGATAGAGTGAAGAGATTCACTATCATCTACTCAATACGATACACAACATGCAGCCTAATTTTTATGTGTTTGTGATGAGTTATAACACCAAAAATTAAGTGTAAAGAATCTTTATCTTCCAAATTGCCATAGGTACCAGCAACTTGGCACATTTAAAAATATCTAAGGAGGCCATAAATTCATTACTCCATTTGAGGCGTCGCGTTAAAGAGCTTTGAGAATGGCGTTTATCGCTTAAATAAAAGTCATTCGAATTCGGATTGGTCAAGGTCAACTGGTCCCGGATACTAGGGGTTTTAAACAACAAAAATTACATGCTGTCTATCATAGAAACACGTACACAGGAGATTCTTGGGTAGAGCTTCTTTATACAAGAATCCATAAAGGCATAAACCAGAAACGAAAGGACAGAGAGATTACTACATTCAAGAACAAAGTTTATAACTCCCCAACAATGGATTGTTACAGTAGTATCATATCATGAAGATAGCAATACCGGATATAAAGCTCGCCCGTGCTTAAAATAAAAACCAGTATGTTCAATTCCAAACAATCACACAACTAAAAGATACTATACATCATTGGAAGGTATGTAATGTAATGTAATGCCAAATGATTATGACATTAGCAATGAATCAATATTGTGAAGGCAAAGCAAAACTCTGTTGCTCCCACTGTGGTGGATCCATTACCAAGCAGGGATCTGTCTTCTCATAATCAGCAACCTGAAGAACCACAAACATGGAATATTCACTCAATCGAAAATCACATACTTGGATGTGCTGCAAATACCAACACTCATTCACAAAGTCTCAAGTTCCAGCTTCCAGGTTCTTAACCCCTTTCAAACTGAGTTCTTCATGAATTGGACTCGAAGACTCGAGTCCAATGTGACCATGAGGAACCATTTGAGAAAACCAAAAAAAAAAAAAGGATGTGAGTATATAGGTACAAAGAGAACAAACCTTTTCATTGCAGCTAGGGCAATAGTGATACTTATGCCAGAGACAATCCATTGAAGGACACAGAAAGCAAACTCCAAGCATCATTGGCATCATACATCCCACAAGAGCAGCAAGACTTGGTTTTGATCTGTGTTGCAATATGAAATCGATAAACTAAACACATGCTCTCGAGTGAACAATGGAAATAAAGCAATAGTGATCTACAACCAAGTGCCACCAGGTACATACAATATTTCAATTCATTCAAGAATGCATAGAAATGCTTAGATGAATTTGCAGCAGCCAAAAAGCACCAATAACAACATAATCCTCTACTTCCCTACTCATATAATCTACAATTCTTTGGAATTTCACCATATCGTTGCCGTTCACTCGGGTCATATCACCATATTCACTCTCTCCATACTCATTGAGTGATCAATTAAGAAAATCCTAGTAGTAGGTAGTCAAGTCTAAATCTTTTCGTGTTTGGGATATCTATAAATTGAAAGCATTAACTCCTATCCCAATTGTTCTTTCTTATAACGTAGGTTGTATTCCTTCAATCAACAGATGAAAGTGATATAAGTTAATCCAACTTTTAAACCCCAAATCTAAATAAAGAATAACAAAAAAGCAGTTGAAAGAACTTGAATTTTTATCTCCCCTAGTCATTTGATCATACATGGGCACTGTCTGTCAAGAATTTATGCAATGACATCTAAAAGACAGATTACAACTGATTGATCAAAAGCAAGGGTCTACTTCAACACACAAGCCCAGCAAGAACAGAGAATTCTTATATTAAATCACCATACTGAAATTTAAGCAAACACTAGATTGATCAAGCAGGGAACAGAAAAAAGAAGCATAAAATTAAGAGATTTATAAATAAATTAGAAAAATTACTTCACAACGGTGAGACCAGAACCGCCACAGTGAAGGCAGTTAAACGGAGCAGGGCTGTCTCTGTAAATGGTCTGCTGAATAGGGATGCCTTTAGGGTCACCGAAGACGGCGTTCGGTGGAATCATTCCATCTTGATAAGGGTTTGCACCGACGTAGTACTGCTGCGGAATCGGTGGTGGTGGTGCCTGATTGAATTGATAGGCGGCGTTGTAGGGGATTCCGATTGCCGGTTCTTCGCTCTTTGCCATCCTTGTTCCGATTGATTTCCGATCAAATGGAGAACTGAATCGCAGGCGTCTTCAAGGTTTAGAAGTATAAAGAAATCAGATGAAATTCAAGTCATATAAGTAAAGGCAAGAACACGGATATTCAAGGTGTATGAAGTTCTTCGAAGTTACGCCGGGTTGAATTTTATTATCGTATACTTCGATTTTTATTTTTTATTTTTAGACAGATGCGACTCAAGAATTTAGAGATACGTCATATAAGTCGGAAATTTGACATTTTATTTTTATTTTTAGAAACGATCCATTTTTATTTAATATATCATGGGAAATTTGTCGTATTTTATAATTAATAAACTTGAACATATATTATAGGCTTTGATCTGAATCGATATAAAATAAGCGGATCTATCTCAGCATATACATGTGTGCATCTGAAATAATTTTTACTTGTAATATTTTTAACATTAAAATATATTTGAAAAATCCCACATGGTAGTGAAGGAGATGGTTTGGTACATAGCCATTGTTTCGCGAAATAGAAAAACTTTTTCTCTCTTTTGGGAGTAGAGCCTGTGTCACTGTTGCTTCGTCTTCACCTTGAAGAAGCTTCCAGATCTTTGTTACCTAGATTCCATCAACCAGTTTTATCCTCGTTTCTTCATTTTCTGCTGTAAATTTGTTTAAGCTCACTCTCAAACCTGTTTGAACTCGGCCTGCTGCCCTCCATGGAGGAAGATTTAGCAGGAAAGCTTGGTATTTTGAAGGTCAACGACTTGGAGAAAATAAACAATGAGTTGCCGAGGGAGCTAACTGAAAAATCGAGAAAGAGTGCCGGAAAAGTGTAATAATCAAGGCTCGGCGGACAAAGCGATGAAGCTTGACGGAATGCAAGGTACTTTATCAACGATGTGGAGATTTGTTAAGCGGATTCAAGTGATGACCGCGGTACCAATTTCTTTCAAGTTCAATTCGATCGTGAGGATGATATGAAGGCGAGTTCTTGCGAGTTTGTCACTGGTACCCACGACAACTACTCACGGTGATCAAGCCTGGAAGGAAGATATGGAGATTGGCGATAAAGCTTTCAATATCGCTCCGGTCAGGTCCAAGTCTGGAATCTTCCCTACGGCTGGGCGTCCATTGACAACTGGTAAGTACCTTTGTAACAAGTTTGGAATAGCATCGATGCGAGAGCAATTGTTGGTGAAAATACTCATGGGAAGATCATAAAGTCAAAGTAACGATGGACATCTCAAAACCACTAATCGGAGGAATGAAGCGCCTCTCAAGGAAATACCACATCGTGAGGCCACTCTCAATCTGAAAATCTCTCTTTATTTATTTACTCTCTGCGGTATTATTGGGCATGCTAGCAGGCGCCGCCCTTACAAAGTCATGGATCGGAGAAGATGTATCTATAAGGATGAGCTCTCTGGCCACTGAACTCAGGGGCCCCTGTTAAACAAAAGCTAGGTAAATCTGCGGTAGTGGACAAGCTGAAAAGAGGATCTCGGGGTTTTAGAAAATTCTCCAAGAGGAATGGTGCTAGCCAAGGCCCGATCCCCTCCACGGTAAGAGTGATAGGAGAGATTGTAGGCGGGATGAATTCGGGCTACAAATGGAAGCGACCATGAGGCTTATTTTAGAGGAGGAGTATAAGAGAAAAGGCAAGGCTATAGCGAGGGTTAAAATTGTCGAGAACTCCGAGAAAGCAGGCCATGACGAGTTCCAATGAATGTGAGCGCTTTTATTATGCGGAAAATTTACGCTACTTGAATGGCACCTGCAAAGTCTAGTCAGAGAAGGAAGTTGCGGATGAAGGCGCGATTTCCTTTGATGAAACACTGCGGTGGATGCCAAAGTGGAATCGAAATTAAAAATGGCCAGCGGCTTAAACCAAAAGGTAAGTGTTAAGAAAGCCTATCAACGTGGTGCCAAGGTCTCCGATCTTTGATGCAAAGTGTTTCACGTCAAAAGGAAATGTCGAGAAAGCGGAGGATCCTTGCTAGTCGGTTGTGGAACCAAACTTGAAAAAGCTTTGTATTCAAGACAAAAGTAGCGACAACGGTGGCAATGGGGTGGAAGCGCCCGGCCAGAAGTGGCTCCCGCCACCACAATGAGGATTATGGTGTGGAATTGCCAAGGGTGGGAGCTCGCCGACAATTTCCCAGTGAGGAGGTTTGTAAACTCCACTCCCAGATTTGCTATTCTATCTGAAACTAAAACCCTTACAGTTTGTTAAAAGACTTAGTAGTAAGTTTGGTTTTGATGATGTCGCTCTGGTTGAACCTCTTGGGCTATTTGGTGGGCTAGCTTTATTTTGGAAAAAGACGCTAATATTGTAAATATTACCACCACTTTCTTTCACTATAGAAGCTTGTATAAAAGGAGTCGGCCCGAGAATTTTGTTGGTGGTTCATCGGGTTTATGTGAGCCCTTCTGCGCTCCATCGGAAGGAACAATGGAATTCTTGAGTAATAGAAGATCGGCCCAGGGTGATCACTTTGTTTTGGCGGAGATTTCAGCGACATTCGCTCAAGTCAAGAAAAATTGGGTGACAAAAGAGCGGCTCCTCTTTTGTGGACTTCAATGGCTTTATTGCATCGTGTGGTCTTAACGACTTAAGCCGTCGGGCACTTTTGGACTTGGTGTAGATTGAGAGCGGTGAGGCCTCTGTTTATGAGAGGCTTAGCGAGTTTTGGCCTCCCATGGTGGTCGGCTATGTTTCTTTGAAGCGCGGTCAATCATATAGGCGTGGAAAGTTACGATCAGCGTCTATTGGAGCTAACCTGTAGAGCTGTCAACACCAACCGGAAAAGGAAGTTTATGTTCGACGACAGGTGGATTTCTAGGCCGGGTTTCTTTGAGGCGGTAAGAGATGGCTGGTCTTCAAACATCCCAGGTTCGCCTTTTTTCAAATTTTATGTAAAATTAAAGAGGTGCGAATGCGACTAAACAATTGGAAGAAATCTTGTGGACCTAACTATGCACTTAAAATCAACCAATTAAAAGGCCAATTCAAGGTGCTAGGGAGGAAAATGCATGCCTCTCACTTAAAATTTAAAACTTGAGCTTAAAAATGCTTATCTGAGAGGAGGAAAGATTACGGAAGTTGGCTTCAAAGGTTAGATGGGTGAAAGAGGGAGACAAAAACACCAAATTCTTCCACAACATAGCTTGCGAATGGAAAAAAGAGGAGAATGAGGATTAATGCAATTTATAACCCTCTTTGAATTCCCGGAAGTACTCTCCCATTTGCGATTGCATCTGAGTTTCATAATTACTATGCAAATCTTTTAAATCGAATGAGAGCTAACTCGTCTTTCTTTCGTGATTTGGAGGACATTGATTCTTGCATAACACCGAGATGAACTCGTTTTTGCTTAAAGCTGCTCACAGACGCATGAAGTTAAGGCGACATTTTCGGATGCATTCATTACTTGCCCCGGTCCGGATGGTATGTCTCCGGGTTTTTATAAAAGTTGCTTTCATATCATAAAATCTGATTTAATAAAAGCTCTTAATAACTTTATTCGAGAAGGAGATTCCCGAAAGAGTTGAATCACACTTGTATTGCCTCATTACCTAAAATTGATCATCCGTCTGAAGCTACCCACTTTCGACCCATTAGTCTTTGCAATGTTGTTTATAAGGTAATTTAAAAGTCCTCGCAAAATAGGCTAAGGGTTGTCTGCATCATTGCATAGATGAGAGCCAAAAGCGCTTTTGTCACTAACCGATGACTTACAGATAGCTATATCATCGCCTTGAGTCCATTCATTACATGCTAAATAAAGAAAGGGTAGAGATGCTTATATGGCGGTAAGAAATTAGATATTTAAGTCTTTTGTGAATTGAATGGCCTTACTTATTTTTGTTACTGCGGAAATGGGCTTCAGCGCCGATAGGTGGGTGTCCTGTAATCGTCAGTCGTCACCACTTGTTTCTACTCGCTATAATTAATAACGAAAGATGGGGCTTCGTAAACCCGTGTAGAGGAATCCGGCGAGGAGACCCCTTGTCCCGTATCTTTTTATTACATGTGTACCACGGGACTTAGCCAACTTGGCGAGCAAAGCGAATAATGGCGGCTCCATGCGGTAGGAATTTCTAAGTCGAGCCCGTGCATTAACCACTTGTTTTTGCGGATGACTCCACTTTTACTTACGAAAGCAAATCGTCGTGTGCTTAAAAATGCAAGCTATTCTCTCTTTGTATGAGCGAATTTGGTCAGTCCATAAATTTTCAAAATCATTTATTTTCTTTAGTAAAAATGCGTCTACACAATGCAAATCTGAGATACTCGCTATTCTTAATGGTCTTTGCCAAGTCCACCACTCAAAATATTTAGGGCTCCGGTGGTCATAGGTCGGTCTAGAACCAAATCTTTTCCTATATTACGAACAAATGTAAAAGCAAAGTGAATGGATGGAAATACAAGCTCTTAAGCCAGGAGAGTAATCTGTTTTGTTGTCCTCTGAGTCTTTTGCTATCCCAAATCTTGCTATGTCTTGTATCAAGCTCCCTGGGCGGGCTTAATTGGAAAAGCTGCATGCTTTATGGCTAATTTTGGTAGTGGGAACTCTAGTAAGGATTTTTAGGCTGCCACTGGTAAGTTGGGAGCACCTTTGCAAGCCTAAAGGCAGAGGAGGCTTGGCTTTACGTAATTTAGAAGCCGCTAATATTGTGGCGCTAGCTAAAAGCTGTTTGGAGGATCCACTCCAACCCGGATCTCCTCGTGTCCGGAGTTTTGAAGGAAGATACTTCCCAAGTCCTCTGTCTTTATTACAAAAGTACCCTCAGGTCGTCTTTTGTATGGAAGAGCCTCATGCACGCCCATGAGTTTTCTTAAAACTAGTACATATATCTCTGTTGGGGATGGCAAGTCGATTAGAGTCTGGAGCGACCCACGGATCTTGGGTAACCCGTCCTTGAAGCCCATTTAGCGACTCACTACTAGTAACCGGGACATCTTAGTTAGCGATTTCTTGACCAATCAAGCTTAGGACCGGATAAACAACAAGAACTTTTGGCAAGTGAATGTTGACAAATTGAAAAAATCCCGGTTAAGCGTTAGTGGTGTTCGGATAAAGGCTCTGTGCTTTTTCAAAGAATGAGGACTTTGTTTCAAAAGTAACTATGACCATTTCTTGAGTAGCTCCATGGCTCCCGTGGATATTCGGCCATCACCTCTTTAAATGAGAAGTTACAGAAGCTTGTTTGGTAGCGCCCATCCCAGTAAGTTAAAATATTTTATGTGAGGTGCACTAAAAATGTCTTACCGGTCTCTCTGTTGTTACCTGAGGCGATTCGGGAAGGATGCACTTCTCTGCCACGGCTTGCAAGGAGGACATTGAGACCATTGATCACATTTTTATCCGGTGCCCGTTTGCTAGAGAGCGTATGGAAAGTTGTTGGGATTCAATGGGGCGCTTTTGAGCGATAGACCATCCTTGATAGCTGGTGGGACAGCGTAAGCTACGACCCACTAATTTTGCCAAGATTAGAGATAGAGTTATTCTTTCTGCTTTGTTTTTAGTCCATTTGGAAGGCTAGATGTAAAAGAGTCTTTGATAATGTCTTTTGGTCTTTTTAATCTGCTTACATTGCTTGTGAGATGAATAACGATTTTTGCGAGGCATCTTCTACGGAGAGGACCTCGCCGGATGCTTTTTCATCCCTCTCCTGATTTGCGGCCTGATGCCCCTCCATGTGCTGGCGATGAGGTTGTTTGTTGATGCACGCTGTAAATCGGACTCTTGTCTTGCGAGTTTCGGGCCAGCGCTTTTTAGGTCTAACAATACTTTTTGGAAGCTTGGGCATCGCCAAGATGTATTAATGGCTCGACTCTGGCGAGCAAGTGCATTGAGATGGTGCTTGCGGCGTTGCGTTTCCACTTCATGTAAAAAATCTAGTTTGTTTTACTGGACTGTCTACTACTTATAAATTCTTTGTAATAGTAATTCTCCCCTCCCATAGAGTGTAGGCGATCATGAAGGACATTATAGTGCTTGACCCGGAATTTTGATTTTTGTACCATTTTTGCACATTGAAGGGATGGCAACAAAGCTCCATACGTGAAACTGCATGTCTTCTCTTTCAAGTCGGATATAGGTGTCTTTTGGAAGGATGTATCTTGCAGTGCAGAGCACATCTTCACATAAAATTAATAAATGCTTTCGTTTACGGAAAGAAAAGAAAAAAAAAAAAACCATTGTTTCGCATGTTAACACAACGAAGTTTCATGAATAGCTTTGCAAAATTGTACCATTTGTATCTCTTTCCAACAGTTATTTTGACATAATCAACCACCGGAACAACATCTTAGTTTCATGTGGTAGTCTGGTAGAGAACTTAAACACTTGCTTGCTTTCGTTTTGAGCTATTAAATATCCATTAAGCTTCTGCTTCAGCCATATTGATAATGGAATCAATATTACCTCTTTCATTATCATTATATATCAAAACATCGGCTTTTTCTAGATTCCACACGTGAGGCAAACTCTTCTTTAAGCACAAGGAATTGGAAGAAGTCCAAAATGTTTTGATACTTGCAGGTTCAGCGAACATTGCCCATTATCAAAAGATTTCCAGTTTATATCTTTCAGGTCTCTGGCAAGGTGATATCCAGTTTTAAGCGAGTAAATACCATTGCATGAGTAGTGCCAAATGACCTTCCCATTGATCTAAAGCTAGCTGGACGAAGTCAGTTTTCCATGTGCGTGTGGAAGGGTTTATAAGAAAACTTACCCGGTCGAAGGAAGAATATCCACTAAAGGATGGCTCTGAAATAAGGAAGCAGAGGAAGTCGAGGATCTTGATCAATACAAACATTATCTCCATTACCATTCCTCCATTTTAAGCCTTTGAAAAGAAGGTCACAAGGATCTTGATCAATACAAACATTATCTCCATTACCATTCCTCCATTTTAAGCCTTTGAAAAGAAGGTCACAACCTTTATGTATACTTCTCTAGATAATAGAAGGCCTGGATGTAATAATGTGCAGACCGTGGGCATTTGGTAGCAAAATATTTTGTTTGAGAACTCTAGCAGATAGCGTATATAGAAGGCCTTGATGTAATAATAGCAGACCGTAGGCATTTGGTAGCAAAATATTTTGTTTTGAGAACTCTAGCAGATAGCGTATTAGGATCAGAGAGAATTCATTTAACATATTTTGCCAAGAGAGCTAAATTGAAGCAATACAAGTCTTTGAATTCTTCTGTTTTCTGTTTGCAACAGTGTTTCCACGCGTTCCAATGGAATATCTGTTTGCCTACTTCTTCGCCATAGAAGAAACTCCTTGTTAGTTTCTCAAGATCATCTCAAAGTATCATAATATGAAGCAAAATGAGAAGCAAAAAATATATATGACAACAAGTTTTTAACATACTATTTATTACATAGATATCAAAATCATCACACTTGAAAGCATGGGGTAAACATGGCAGTGCACATTATACAAAGGGTTTATTTATTTATTTCTATTTACATAGCAGTGCACCACGTCTCAACATTCACATCTCAAACATTTACATCTGGCCGGAAGAAGTCGGAGGTATATTCGCGAAACTCATTATAACCTTAGAAACGCTTTCCAGCAGATGATGACACGCTTTCTCATAGTTGACGAATCCATGAACCAGAATTCATGTCCGTCCACCGTCACGATCTGAATGTATTTCTCCGGCGGGTTTTCTTTCATCACTATCAGTTCACGTTCCCAATATTCCCCAACGGAATCACTACCTGACAAACCGATTTCTTTCAGCAAAAGTAATCAAAATCACTGCTAAAACAAAAAAAACCCAGAAATTAAAATTTATACCTTGTAATAGCTCCAATTCTCTTGCCCAGATGGAGCTCTAAAGATAAAGGACGATCACTGCAGAAAGCTACTTTAGCCGTTGATAAATACAGGGTTCCGGCGACAGGACCAGTTGCGAAATGAAAGGTAGCAGGCGAAGGTCTTCTTTAACTTCTCTTACGGATCAGTTGCGAAGATCTGTTTGTACAGAGGCTCAAATCCCCTTTTGCTATTACTTTTGCTGTTAAATTAAGCTTTCCACTTGCTGTTTCTGAAACAGACGGCCCTATCTTCACTGCAACAAAATGAAATAAAATATGAATTCAAGATTCAGGCTTTTAATCAAAAATTGAGATGGGTAATTAATCGACTAATTGTCAGTTAATTTTTTACAGACAATTGTGCCAGACGTTGCGAGCCATAGTCTCAGCTTTGTTGCTCCATGAATTGAACAAGTGGAGGATGGATTCATAAGGGCTGTCGGCGGGCTTATCGACTGAGGAAAACACGAGGTAAGGCTGAGGTGATTGGGCTGTTGGGGCTCTTCACCTCTCCTACGGCGGCGGCTTTCTGATTGTCCGGATGGCTAGCCGGAGGAGCTGGATGACCCATGAGGTGAGTCCCCACTTGGATGGATCATCGCCGGAAGGTGTCTGTAGCAGCTGCTACCGGTGACAGTGCAGATGAGAGAGAGAAGGAGTTGGCTTGTCGTTTGGTGGAGGAGTGTCGGCCATAGTTGATCGCAGCAAAGAGGTGAATGAAAAAATGATATTGAAAGAGGTTTCCATGGAATACAATCAGAATAGGCTCAAAATCTATAGTAATAAAAAAGTGCACTTTTAATTTAAGGAATATCTATCTAAAAGGACACATACTGAATTTAATTAGATAAAAAAGTATTTAAAATAAACACTTAATTAAAGTACACATAGATATATAGGCTAAAAATGCCTTTAATAAAGGAAAAAAAAAAAAAAGAAAAAAAAAAAAAGAAGGAAAGAAGGGGAACAGGCAGGATATATACTTGAATGCTTTTTTTTTTTTTTATTATTTAAAAGACGCCGGTTTTGTTGTTGTTTTTCTTTTTCTGGATGGACGTTAAAAAGTGGTTCTTTTTTTTTCCTGTAATGGACGGTGAAAATTTATTTTTTTTAGTAATGGCGTGATAAATCTGGCCGTCGCGGCGCGATAGCAGCGTCGTTGAACCTTTGCGATTCATTAACCCCGCGAGATGAAGTAGCAACGCGATCAGATGACCAACCCTGGATGCCTGGCGCGATCGTTTACTCCACCGGATGTAATTGACCACGCGATCACGGAGACACGCGATGAAATATTCTGATCTTACGATACCGATAACCGCTGATGATCGTTAGCGCGCGATATTGACTAACCCGATCCGTTAGCCACCCCGATCATTGGTAGCGCGATCGCAAATCGCGCTTTGATTAATTAACCACAGCGATGCGTGGCGAGAACCTTTGCAACAATTTATGCAATGACATTTGATTTTCCCTCGTACAACATTATTTACCTCCGGTAGTGATAACGATTTATGTCGAAAAGGTTTGTGTGTGTGTGTTTTGGACACTAAAAGGTTTTTCGGTGACCGGCTCGATGCATTGACTCACCCCGCGATACAATGGCACCACCTCATTGCAAGACGCGCTTGATACAAGGCGCCTCCGATGAAGTGACACGGCGATTCCATTTGACCACCTCGGAAGCGGTGGCCATCTCCGATCACGAAGACACCGCAATCTGATATTACCCTCGATGCGATGACCACCGTCGCGAGACCCGTCCCGATGCAAAGACGCCGCGCAATGCGGTGAATAATTTGCGATCGCGACAACAACCGCCGATCGCATTGACCACTCTTGATGTAGAGATGCCTCGGATGATTGACACATGATGCGTGAGCCACCCAGATCCATTGACCACGCGATGCAATGGCTACCTGATCCTGAACCTCTGCGATCACGATGACCACCCAGCTGATCTGCAGAGACACCGCGATGCGTTGGCGCCGTCACGATACATATTATCATGCATTCACCACCCGTGACGTCGATGACCAACCCAATCGTGCCACGCGATTCATTTGACCACCGCAATGTATTGACCATCGTCGCGCGACCACCGCATGATGCATTAACCACCCCCAGATCCGTTGACCGCTGCGATCGGTAGCCACGATGTTGAGACACCCGCAATGCCGTGACCACCACTTATGCGTATACTCACCCCCGATACATTGACCGCGGTGAATGCAATGTCCGTGTAGCGATGAATTCACCACTTTGATGCAATGACCTTACGATGCCATTGATGTTAAAGGTGAAAATCATATGAATTATAAGGATATATTTTACGATGTTTTTCCACTTTTATTTGTATAATTTGCATAATAATAAAGTGTCTTTATATGGAAATATTTAATGTAAGCGAAGTATTTCTTAAAGGGCTTAATCGCAATATTGATTATAATTATGTGATTTTAAGTTTGAATTATAATTATTTGGATATTATTCCCCAGTTTGCAATGTTTTCCTATGTCCAAAGTATTATTACCAGGTTCAACTAATGATAAAAGAGATGAAGTCAGATATGGTGATTAAAGATAGATGTAGTACGAGGTGGATTAAAGAAAGAGATAGAGATGCAAAAAAATCACATTCGGAGGCCGCATATTGGACGAAGCGTCGAGTCCCGTCCCAGAGTGGGCCAGGCGTTTGATAAAGCAGGCGCAAGGCGTCGGAAGAAAGCGATTTTGTCTGGAGGAGCATGAGCGGGAAGCTGGGCGGGCGTGCGTAGGAGTTCAATAATTGCGAACGAGCGTCCATTATAGTGAGCGCTCGCTCCATCCGACTTAAACAACAGAGAGACCGACTTTGGAGGCTATAAATACTCATATATTTTCACACGTTGTGGGATAAACAATTGACATTATTCGAAACCACAATATCAGGGGCGGCTTAAGGCACATTCACTGCCATTTTCTTCGAGTTTTCATACACTTTAATTCTAGATAAAAGTGATGGGTAGTTTTATGTTCTTAATTCCACACTTTTGAGTTCTCTCGAGGATGTTAGGAGGCTGAGCTTCCTAAATCGAGCATTGTGAAGCCATCCAACAATTTGTTGACTTCTGTTTTCGATTTATATATATTAAGTTTTTAATCAAAGTTGTTCCACTTTATCATGTTTTATGATGTTAATTACATTTATACTCCAGAAAATGTGCATGCATGTATGGCTCTTTATCTTTGATGAAAGTCTTTATAAACATTAGATCACCATGATTTGTGGAATGAATCTTTTAATCTATGTCAAGCCTGAAGTTGATGGGTTGAATATACAGAAATAAAACATTAAAGTTTACATCTTTAGCTTATTTTTATATTGGCAAGCACTTCGTAATCGAAGATGTGTCATTACAAAGACTATCTACAAAGTGTGAATTCATACGCTGATAAGCATGGAATTACAACATTTAAGCAATATAAATAATCTGATGTTAGGATGGTGATACCGATAAATTGGATCAACTTCGCTTCGTTTGTCCGTTTGAATTTGATGCAACTCATAGGGAGCAATTTGTTTAATTTATGAATTCTTGCTTTTCCACATTAGTTTAGTTTGTTACTTAACCAATTCTTCCTAGCTTTGGATTTTGTCTACTGTCTAGTTTATTTTCAGCATATTTGTCTAGCTTTAGTTCCCCTCGCTTAGTTAAGTTTTCGTGACATCAAGTAGTAGGCAAAAACTAGGATTAACAAACTACTGCCTCTAGATCAATCTGCACACCACTTTACTACGATCTCACATCAAGCAACCTGATTGTAAATGTATTACTTGTTTATTTCATTAGCAATAATCCGTGGACAAGTTTTTTGATGCCGTTGCCGGGAAACGAACGGTCGCCAGTTTTGTTTAGAGTTGTGCTAGATTTTCGCTTTTATTTTTCCTGCTGTGAATATCTAATTGTTATTAATCAAGAATTCGCTTTATTTATGTGTTTCGGAGTAATTAGTAGATTTAGCTAATAAGTTTATATTCTGGCTACTGCTTTGTACTCGCTTTGTTATCCCTTCTTTTCTCGCAAATTTTCGATTCTCCTAAATTTTTTTCAAGATCTCGACGGTTAACATCGGATTCATTCAATAAAACTCTTCATCCTCAGATCACTTCGACTACAGACAGCTGCTCATACTCCGACGCCGCCCAAGGATATTCAGTTAGTACTGCATTTGTGCCGCTCGTTTTCAACGCCCGTCCGCCTCAAACTCGGGCATTCATTATCATTTTTGGACGCCCAGTCCGCTCTGGCTTTTCCTCTTCTTTCTTTCTTTTCCTAGATCTTGATACTAGTTTTAGGCTTTTAATCTTGTATGCTTTTTTTTCTTTTCTTTAGTTTTTAAGTTCAATATCTTGATTTGGGCCTGCTTTATGCAAACTGAGTCATAAGGACCACTAATCTATTCTCCGACCGAAGGACCATAGTCCGACCTAATAGGCGAGACTTGCTTCATTGAGGAAACGCCATAGATCAAGAATTTGAGCAATATCTGCAGAGAGATCAAAATAGTAATAATGGTCGCAGAAGATGACGGACGTTGGCCGACTATGCCATGCCTGGCATGCCAATCAACCCGCTATCATCATGCCGCCATCGCCCAACTTTGAGCTAAACTCGGACTTATACTGATGAAAGATGCATCCATTTTCCATGGGTTCCAATCAAACCCCACACTCACCTACACACATTTCTACACATACGCGTACTACCCGATCCAAGGTGTAAGTGAGACGCAATCAAGCTCAAACTCTTCCCATTTTGCGTAGGGAAGCACTGAGTGGTATCACTCTCTCCTTCGAATCCATTACGACCGGCCTAACTTGAAAAGAATTTTTGAGTCAATATTTTCCTCCATCAAAGACGGCCCAAGATTTGAATGTAAATCTTCACATTCCGCCACAGAAATGAGTCTTTTCTTTGATTGCCGAAAAGGTTCAAGTCCTTCTTAAAATGTCCCTCACCATGGCTTTGCCAAT
Organism: Gentiana macrophylla; assembly: GCA_026214975.1. Lineage (NCBI taxonomy): Eukaryota > Viridiplantae > Streptophyta > Magnoliopsida > Gentianales > Gentianaceae > Gentiana > Gentiana macrophylla. Next base: position 90,682,850 of record CM047817.1, read on the forward strand.
GCAAAGGCAAGTCAATACATTTCAATGGATTGACCGAGCTCACTGGGCATGGTCAATAGTTCATTAGGTGTTTTTAAGAAGACACTGATGAGGGATGGGAACGCTAAAGACATTGCCAAATACAACTATGCCCCATCCTATCGTGCCATCCAAGCGCTCTTCCTCCTGGGTGGAAGGGTAAATGTCCAAAGTCCGATGGCGCCGCAGTGCGATGGCAAGTCCTCGTTCCAAACTCGATTAATCGACTTCGCTTCCGCAGGAACCTCGTGTTCAGACAGTAAAATTGCCGCCGACCGGCACATGTTTGGCCAATGTCAATTTACCCCGCCTATCAAGTCAATGCCGCTTCATAACAATGGACAAGATAATCCAATCACATGCCAAGTATGATGATGATCCGCACATCGCTTGCTTCGTCCCATGATTGGACATGTTGAATGCTTTTTCCGCCACCTAACTGCGTTCAATAACCACCTTCCGCCATTACCAAAACCAGGGCTTCGCCGTAATCCGAGCTTTAATTCAAATCCAAATTTCAATCCGAGCTTTAATCGTAATCCAAACTTCAACGTAAACCCTGATTCAATCAACTAACTCAAAATTTTCAAATAATACTCAGAGGTTCAATCGAATTGGCCCGCTAATTCCAACTCTCAATTTCGGGATCGCCCACCACCATACTCTCAAAACCCTAACACTCTCAAGGCCTCCTACCCAACAATCTCGGCTAAGTCGAGGAGCAAAGCAAAAGTATTCAACTTCTAATGAATACGAACAAGAGCCTCGAGAGGCAAAAATCGGTCGAAAGCGCTTATTTGATCAGTGGCAAACCAGCCTTACGGAAAAGAATCCAAAAGGCCAAGTTGCTCGCCGAATCGAGTAGTAGAACCCAATGCAATCGACTGTACCTCAACTCGTACGGTGTTAAGAGGCAGGGCAATGAGTTTAAGAAGCAGCACTCACCGAGTGGTCCCCTGGCTTAGTGAGGAAACACTAGCCCCTCCCCGCCACCGAGGCGCAGAGGGGCCGAGCACCAAGAATCCCTTTGGCCGCAAGAAAAGACTGGTGGCGATCCCCGAGAGGTGTGCAGAATAAAGATCCTCATATGGCTAACCCTCGAGGACCGAGACCAAGTGAAAGTCGTGAAGTTGATCCCGACTAAGAAAGACTCAAAAGACTGCTGCGTGGAAAGACTCCGAGGATAAAGCCGTAAGTGCATCCTCAAAGAAATTTTTTTCAGAGTGATCTAAAGAAACCTTTCCACCGAGGAAGAGCAACATCCTCCGAGTGAAGATAAGAAATATGAAAAGGTGCTTAACCTTTGAAAAATACTCGTAAACCGCCATTATCCGAGGTCTTGGTCGAGATGCCTAAGTATACAAAATTCATCAAGGATGTTGTGTCTTCAAAAGAAATTAGGGCATGGAAAGGCAAATTGGTGAGGATTGTTCTTGATAAATTATCAAGACTTACCAACCAAGAGGCTACCCAGTAATTTGTGCTCACATTGCACGGGAGGCCTAGTCTTCCCAAATTCCCATGTGACTGGTGCATCCATCACCTTGATGTCGTTGTCTGCTTGCAATCGCCTTGGTTTACAAGATCTTCTAGAACCCGCCACCATGAACCTTCATCGCTGATAGATCTTCCAAGAAAGCTTCGGGATCCCGAGAGACGTATTAGTTCAAATTGATAGTTTACTTTCCAGCTTGATCAGCACGCCTTAGATATGAAAGGTGAGAATGTTCTCTCGATTCTTGGAAGACCTTTCATACCTAGAGCCTCATCGACAGATGGTGGGCAAGTAACTATTCGAGTTGGTGACCAAGAGGTGAGCTATATGTCTCTAAATCTATTCAAGTACTCGTTTCCAACCGGCTTTTCCATTGAGGAGTCATTTAATGACTTCAATGATCGTGATAAGAGCAAGTCAAGGCTGGAAGGAATATGAGCGCGATTGATTAACCAATAGTCATGGTGTGGTTAATCGATCAATTGGCAACACCAAGATGAGTTATTAAGAGAAGAAGCTGGCAATGGAGCCACTAAGTAAGCTCAGCGATGTTGAGTTGAAAAGGAGAGGCTTAAATCGAAGCCAGAGGATCCCCCAGATCTAGTTCTCGCCGCTGCCTAAACATCTTAAGTATGTGTTCACGAAAGGTGACAAGCTTCCTTGATCATATCCGCCAAGCTATCTCGAACAAGAGCTGAATCAAGTAAACGCCTTGCTAAAAACGAAGAGCCTTTGATGGCGTGGGAGATATCCGAGGAATACCTCCGACATCCGCATGCACAAGATCAAGACTATGAGGAGCCAAATGTGTAAGATGTTCAAACGAGGCTTAACCTCACATGCAAGAAGGTAGTCAACATGAAATCATTAAGTCTAGATATGGGTATCATATACGCCATCACGACAAAGGAATGGGTATCCTACTCAAGAGTCCCCAAAAAGGAGGATTACTATCGAGAAGAACGGAAGGAGAAGAGATAGCATCGAGGCTCACATGTGCCATAGAGTCCAGATTGACTATAGAAAACTCAATGAGGTCACAATGAAAGATCATTTCCCTTCCTTCATTGACCGATGCTTGAGCGTCCAGCGGGGCATGCCTTCATCGTTTCCTCGATGGATATTCGTGATACTCAGATACCCATCGATCCTATTGACCGGAAGCACTTTCACCCGCCTATGGTACATTCGCTACAGCGGATGCCATTTGGTCTCAGATGCCCCACCCACCTTCAAAGTGTATGATGGCTATCTTTGACGGGCTAGTTGAAAAGTGTATGAGATTTTCATGGATCGACTTTTCGGTCTTTGGTCAATCCTTCGATGATTGCCTCGATAATCTTGATCGTGTGTTATCTAGGTGTGTGAAAAGAACTTGGTGCTCAATTGGGAGAAATGCCATTTTATGGTAGATTTATGGATAGTTCTGGCCACAAAGTGTCCGCCAGCGTATTGAGGCAGAGGCTGGCGCGTGGAAGCTATCGAGAAGATGAGTTATCCTAAGAATGTTCGTGAAGTCGAGGTTTTCTCGACATGTCGGCTTCTATGAGATCATATTCAGACTTTTCAAAGATCGCCAAGCCCCTGCTTACCTTACTAAGGAAGACGCTGAGTTCGCCTGATGATAGCTGTAAAGCACGCCGCTGAGGAGCTCAAAATCGCCTCGATCTCCGCCCAATAATACTTATATCGCCGACCGGAACTCCTACCTTGAGCTTATGGTGATGCATCCAACTATGCAAGGTGCGCTTTAGGGCAAAAGCTTAATGGAAAGTTCCACCTATCTATTATGCCACCACACATCGAATCCTTCTCAAGTTAACTACACGACCACAAAAGCGAATTATTAGCCGTAGTCTTTGCTATGGATAAGTTTCAGAGTTACTTGTCGGTGCCAAGTGATTGTGGATCGATCACGCGCGGCGGTATCTAATGACAAAGAAAGAGGCTAAACCGCGCTTATCGCTGGATATCACCCCAAGAGTTTGACGCTCAAATTAAAGATAAAAGAAGGCATGAAACGTATGGCGGATCATGTTTCTAGGATGTTAAGTGAGGAAAAGGGGTGATTCGATGATATAGATCTTTACTTTCCTCTAGAAAACATCATGTTGATAGATGGCCACGCCCACGCTTTGGTACTCCTCCATTGTCAACTACCTTCATTCCCAGATATTGATCCCGAACAGTCTTATCAAGAGAAGAAGTTCTTCTCCTGATATGAAGTCTTTCGCTTGGGATGAACTTACTCTTCAAAATCAGAAGATGGTTTGCTAAGGAGGTGTGTTCCTAACTGAGCACCGCGATATAATCGAGCAATGCCATAGGGACCCACAGTGGTCACTTTGGTCCGAAAACGTCAGATCTTCCACCGGTCTACCGCCCACGATCTTTAAGGACACGGAAGCTTCAGAAGCTTCATGACAGGTGCCAAAGAACTGCACTCAACAAGGAATTTGACATGCCATTGAAACCCATTCTTGAATGCGAAGTCTTTGATGGCTGTGATTGACTTTACGTCCATTCCCATCT